>JAUTDX010004189.1:0-29369 GCA_030844895.1 Ambrosia x helenae | reverse complement strand
GGTAAGGGTTTATATAGTATGGTTTGTAAATGGTTTTCTCTAAAAACCATTTGAGGCCAACCGGTTTTAGTATAGGAGTTGTCACCACAAGGGGAGTACAAGTGTCCCCCCTTGGTGACTCACCTTCTTTGGGTTCGGGTCCGGGGTTCGTTATCGGGTGTCGGTCCGGTCACGTAACGGGTATAATATTATTTTCTCTCGTCAAAATAATTATCCGACTCGCACAGCTCAACTTCGTATTTATTTAAATTTAATTATTTTATTATCTTTGGTCATTTAATAATTGTGATATAATATTGTACGAAAATTCTTGGGCCCTAGGTCCGGGGTGTTACATTTGGTGACCTAATAAATGTGTGGAACATGCTTTATTGAGAAAATATGCCGTTTATGGAAACATTTACATGCATATTGATATGACATCCTCATAATAGCCATTTAGGGAAAATACGTATTTTATGCAAAGAACTGATCAGTAAATGGACCAAGTTGTTGTGTTAGGATGTTAGCACATTAATCATGAGGTTCATGCTATCAAATCGGATATATGTTATTCCTAAAAGGTGATTTTTAGTCCAACACCCAGCTGCAGGCGAAGATGCCCAGCAGCAGGCGAATATAGGGCTGGGCGAAGATAGAGTATCTTCGCCTAAGAGCATCTTCGCCCAAAAACCCAAATCGTTAATAATTATGTTCGTTGTTATACATCTTCGTTAAATATCTGTCTTTGCTCATAGCATCTTCGTTTATGACAGAATCATATGATTACACGTGTATTACATGATCGGTTATCTAAAAACATATTCATGATTGATAAACTTACATAATGAGTCACCAACGGGATGTCGAGTCTTGTGCGGTTTGTCAAGGTCAAAACATGTTTTCAAACATACGTAGTCATGGTCTGGACAATTAGGGACTAGTTAACCTATGGTTATTAGTGTAGATACTCATACACAGTTTATGATAGGTCTCCGGTATTAGGGACTATCATTGCATTGTCGATTTATCTTATTTTTCAAGAACACAACCAAAGGTGAGTTTCAAGCCCCGTTTTCACACACTTTCTCATAAGGGAGAAAACATGCTACACATTTTTGGATTCGTAAAGATTTTGGTTATACTATGTTTATCTTTTGTTTACTATACGACTCATCCAAGTCCCGGGGGGAAACCATGAATATGTGGGCATACACATGGGAAATGTGATAGATCTATTGGGCCTGGCAAACCCCACCCGAGTCGGCTGGGAGTCGGATGGGTGCATATTGTCTCTAACTTTCAGGCCTACCAGGGATGATGGTAGCCCAACATTGGGCATGCATATATGGTAACATGTCAGTAATGGTTTCTAATCGTAGTAGTAACATACATAACGTCTGCTAACGTTCCCATAATATACTGGTAACGGATTGATCTTTTAAAACTTATGAAAATGTTTTATAAAACTTGTGAACCCACCAGCATTATATGTTGACATTTTTAGCATGTTTTCTCAGGTCCCCTAAGGTAGCAGTACTTGGAATAGGCACACGGAGTCTCGCACGACGTCTAGAGTTTAGTTGCATGTTTTTAAACAGTTTTCAGACTTACGTTAATATTAATTATGGGTTGTAAACGTATTTGAGCTTCCGCTAGTGGTTTAATGTTATAAAATTACATGGTTTGGGTTTACGTATTTTATTCATATGTTATTGAGATCTTTGATTTTTCTAGCAAAACATGGGTGTTTAACACAGGATGTGGTTTTCACATTTGTAATGTTTTGCAGGGACTAAGAAGGATTAAGAAGCTGAAACAAGGAGACTTGGATCGAGGTCCATGTTGGCAATGGACAAAGAGTTTGTTGTGAAGGCAATAGGATAATATGTTCTTTTACTTCCTTCTAGTTTAGAACTTGTTTTGAACAATGTTTATTTATTCCTAATGTTACTAGAAATATTGTTTCGGGTTCTGCTTTGTATGGACAAGGTTTTAGTTATTGTTTTAATGGTGAATTTATTTTAGCTTATTTTAATGATGCATTTACTTTGATGCAAAACCCAACAACGGAATATATGAGATAGAAATCCAAAACGATAACATATTATGCAACATCTCCCATAAACGTAATAAGTTGGACATTAATGAGATGTATATTTAGCATTGCAGACTTGTTCACATAAGTGAGAATCAAGTTAAACAACTCAAAAGCGCAAGAATCCTAGATTCCAAGGGTTCAGAGACGTTTGGAAAATGCAAATCATGCTTAAGTGAAAAATTAGCAACACCTTTTCAAATGTTGAAGAAATAGATAATGATCCGTTAGGGCTTGTACGTACAGATGTATGTGGTCCGTTCAGAACAATGTCAATACATGGAGAAAGATACTTTGTTACATTCTATTGATGACTTCAATAGCTATGGTTATGTTTATCTTATGAAGCATAAACATGAAACTCTTGAAAAGTTCAAGGAGTACAAAAACAAAGTAGAGAATCAGCTATGTAGAACTATTAGGATGCTTCAATTAGATCGAGGCGGTGAATATCTTAGTCATGAGTTCATCAACCATCTAAAGGATTGTGGAATAGTTTCACAACTCACTACACCTGGAACACCACAACATAATGGTGTGTCTGAGCGGATAAATCAAACTCTATTAGATATGATTCGATCAATGATGTGTCGAACAACCCTTACATGCTCCTTTTGGAGTTATGCTTTGGAAACTGCCACAAGACTTGTGAATATAGCTCCAACAAAGAAGGTTGATAAAACGCCTTATGAGATATGGCATGGAAAGAAACCTATAGTATCCTATCTTAAGGTCTACGGATGTAATGCTTATGTCACTCTAGAATCTTCGGATAAACTAGATCCCAGCGGCGAAAAAGTGGTTTTCGTCTGATACGCTAAAAAAATCGGTTACCTATTCTACCACCCATTGAAAATAAGATTTTCACTAAACGCAGAGGCACTTCTTGGAGACAGAGCTTCTAGTGTGAGGGATTGGAGATAACCATGTGGATCTTGAAGAAATTCGAGAATCAAAAGTGACTGAACAAGTTGTTCAGACAAAGCCAGAAGTACCTAATCCGGTTGTTGAAGTTGAGCCTGAGTGGACTCAAGAAACAACAGAAACACCGAGTGTTCGAAGAAGTATTAAGGATCTTCATGCCCCTGAAAGGTATGAAGATATCTTCATGATTGATGAAGTTGAACCTGCTACTTACAAAGCTGGAATTTTGGATTCAGAATCCAAGAAATGGCAAGAAGCTATAAGTGTAGAGATGCAATCCATGTATGATAACCAAGTCTTCGATTTGGTTGATCTTCCTACCGAAGGTCGTACTATAGGAAACAAATGGATCTTCAAGAAAAAGACGGACATGGATGGAAATGCGTAAACCTATAAAGCAAGGCTTGTAGCGAAAAGTTTCACTCAGACTCAAGGAATTGATTATGAGGAAACTTTCTCACCAATAACCATGCTTAAGTCTAATTAGAATTATACTTGCCATTGCTGCGTATTATGATTATGAGATATGGCAAATGGATGTCAAGACCACGTTCCTTAATGGATACTTACTTGAAGATGTCTATATGGTTCAACCTGAAGGTTTTGTCAATCCAAAGTATCCTAATAAGGTGTGCAAGCTGAATAAATCCATCTATGGATTATAGCAAGCGTCTCGCAGCTGGAATCTCTGTTCTGATCAGAAAATCAAAGAGTTTGGTTTTTATCAAAAACGAAGATGAACTGTGTGTTTACAAGAAATCTAGTGGGTGCTATATCACTTTTCTCATTTTGTATATAGATGACATACTAATCATTAGAAACAATATCCCTATGCTGAACGATGTTAAGGCTTGGTTGGGTAAATGTTTCGAAGTGAAAGATCATGGTGAAGCCGCTTATATTCTAGGAATTAAGATTTATAGAGATGGATCATAGCAGTTTTTAGGTTTGAGTCAAACTACCTATATTGATAATGTCATACGACGCTTCTGTCACATCCTCCAATTCCACTACGGAGTTTACACCACGAGGCGCGTGACATACCAGGATCTCCATAGCCATTAGTTACAAGAATGACTCTAAATGACCAAACCATTTATTTCGTTTTCAAAAATCAAGTTTAGTGTTTAACCAAAAAGTTTAGATAAGTTACGGAAGTGTAAACCAAACATAATCATTTTAAAACCATGCGAAAAAACAACGCGCCCAAGATAAAACCAAATGATTGAAAAGATATATATAAAGGTAACAGTGTTCAATTAATCCATGACTCAATGATGCATGCCCTAATGTGCTCCATACCTAGCGACCTGCAAAAGCTTGCTAGCGTGTGTCAACATAAAGTTGGTGAGTCCACAAAGTAAGGTAAGTAAGTGTTAAAGTTTCCAAAACAAGAAACCAGTAACCAAGATTAAGAACCACTAGTTCAGCGTATGCCAAGGGTAGCTAACCCATTCATGATAAATAAACAATGAGTACCGAACTGCTATTTAATGATGCACTCACCCCGTGAGTTGGTTTTTTACTCCCATCATTGCCTATCATCAATGATAAAATCTAAGGTCGTAGTTCACGCCAGGCACCCAGGACGGTGTGAGGTTTGTCAAACCTAATAGCACTATCAACTAGTAACCCGCTTGCCATAATTACCCGGTAACTCATTCGATATAACTGAAGGATTTCCGTGATAGTATGTAGTTAAGTTTATTAAGGACACAAAGTGTGAAACTAGCGAAACCCGATTCCTCCTAGGAATCAACCCATCCCAAAACCGGGATAAAAACAGTAGTCCCAAACCTGGGCTAGAAAAGTTAAGTAAGTTGTCTCCCTGAGACGCGTGCTTTTGAGAAAAGAGTAGTGAAACTCACCTGAGGTTGCAAAAGGTAAATCCAAAATCCGCAAGTAATAAGGATGTGCTACCGACTCCCTATCATACGTGCCACTACATGAGTATATGTGTATACACAATACACCACGAAACTCGTTTGTCCAAGACGTTCATTTATGTGAAAACGTTTAAGTGACACTTAATGTAACAACATGCACAAGTAGACCCGACGAACCCATTGGTGAACATTATGTTTAATATCAGTTATACACATCATATACATCTCATACAAGTGTGCATATAAGTTCAAGTCATGATCGAGTCATACAAGCCTTCAAACAAGAACTTATACACGTATGTCATAATCTGTGTTTTTAGGACATATTATGCGCTATCAAAACGATTTTTATGAAAAATAATTACACAACTCATTAGACTCCCAAAATTTTACTGAATATTCCTAGGAGTCCAGATGTCATGTCTATATTTTTTTTCGTGACAAAACCTTATAGAAAAGCTATGAAAAATTGTTTACTATAGCTAGGTTCTGAAAATATTCACATCAGGTTAGCTTACGAGAAAAATTCCCAAAAATCGTGTATTTATCCAAACAGGATGAATCTACTTGGAAAAGCGCTATCTACTAACCAACCTTCGTGACGTAACTTCTTGTAAAACCCGAGTTATGGTCATTTAAAGTTGACCCAAAACAGTAATCCGAAAATCTGTTTTGACCCATGTTTGTATTAAATTCCAAAAAACACATCAAACGATAACCAAATCGCACAATCTTATACATTCCAGAAAGCTAAGACCACATACAGCATGTTCATACCAAGAAACAATGAAAACAAATAGTTAAAGATGACGTTACAGAGCCTAAAAGTTGACACATGTATTCTGTTTGTTTTTAAACATGCTATAATCTTAACTTTTACAAGCCCTAGATGTATATTATTGATTAAAAACATCATATAAACATCATAAAAGACTATCATACATTAGCATGATCAAAACATGCAAGATTCGTCATAAATAATATCAGCTATGAACCCTAGATGTTCAACAATCATCAACATACAATAACATGCAAGCATACCAAATAACAATCATAAAACTCTATGTTTAACATGTTAATCTTTTAGAAAACTCGTGTTTTAATCTTTATAAACTTATATCAGATCTAGACAAACTTGTTTATCGTGTTTTAAACATAATAGAGAAGATTAAAACACAAGAGATCAAGTATTATACATAAAGCTCTTCAATAAAACAACCGAACACCTTCCAAGTCACCCGAATGATGTTCTTAAGCCGTAGGAGATGTTTAGAGGTTATATTTTTCGTATAGGGCAGTAGGGGATGATTAGGGTTGAGTTTATGAGAAAGATGGGGCTTAAAATCGTTTATATAGTGGTTTTAAGTCGGTTCCCAAGCCCAGATCATGCCGAACGGCCGTTCATCTAGGCGAATGGC
This sequence comes from Ambrosia x helenae, assembly GCA_030844895.1. Lineage (NCBI taxonomy): Eukaryota > Viridiplantae > Streptophyta > Magnoliopsida > Asterales > Asteraceae > Ambrosia > Ambrosia x helenae. The sequence continues at coordinate 23,064 of JAUTDX010004189.1, read as the reverse complement.
CGCTCACTGGGCGAATGGGCATTCGGTCGTGCGAATGGCCATTCGGGTTGACACTCAGCATATTATATATTTTTTTTGTTTGTTTTCCTTTTATTTTGGCCTTGTACATTTAGCGCAAACATCGCCAATGTCCAACCCAATATATTTAGACTTGAACCACCTTGTCGGTTCATCGGGTGTCGGTTACGGGTTCGGTAACGCGTTTCGCTTAAATACACAGAATTACACATAAGTTCACAAATAAATTCACATAAGCACATAATTGCATATAATATCAAACGAGTTATTCTAAAATTATTTGCTTTGTTATTTCATCAACGTTCGGTGATCAATACTCATGTACGTAGTCCGGTAACTCCCCGAATTACCGTTCCGTGCAGTTATTAACCTATAATTGTGTACTGTGCGACTGACTTAACTAATCATAGTCAAATGCAATTCCATGAACTATCGTGTAAGTTAATTAGGGTTAGGTTAAACTGTTAACCCGAAAATATGGGGTGTCACAGCTTCTCAATGCAAGACTCAAAAAGGGGGCTCTTGCCCATGGCACATGGAACGATTCTCAATGGATAATAGTGTGCAAACACTGAAGAGGACAAGAAGAAAATGAAAAAAGTTCCATATGCTTCTGCTATTGGTTCTATCATGTATGTCATGTTTAATCCAAAGTTTACTAAATTAGTGGAGAGGAAACAGGGAAATAAAAGAATTAAATCAAGTTTTTAAAAATTTACCATCAAAACTATGTAGTTTTGATGGTTTCGCATGTAAGGTTAGGTGCTCAACAACACCATACTCACTTTCCTATATATATATATATATATATATATATATATATATATATATATATATATATATAATCGGCACACATATATAATGATATATAATCGTCTTTTGTTAAATATATAAACCGTTTTCGCTTCGTATATGATTCCATGATTCCCAACATTAATGACTAAGTATTTTGGACACAAGTAAATATGTTCAAATTTATATATGTGTTATATAAGTAATTATTTCCTTGTTTGTGTGCTACTATGTAAGAGCATCATGACGAACTAAACCACGTCGAATATTGTAGCTAAGATGAACGATATATCATTGCTCAAATTGTATGGCTGGAACAACCAAAAATGAGAGAATGGATAAAGCTTTGTCAACTAATTCCACATAGACGGGATGACAAAAGTTGAAGGCCTGTTTAGTAGCATCTTAATGATCATATCAAGAGACTACCTTTGAATTAGAGGGTGTTTGGGATTGATTTTTCAAAACAGATTATGCGTTTTGAAAAAGCAGGGATGAAGCTGCTTTTAGATTATTGCGTTTTAGTAGTCTAAATATCTATTTCAAAACTCAACCCCAAATACTAAAAATTGATTATTTGCGTTTTCAAAACACAATAATCTAAAAATCCATTTCAAAACGCAATCCCAAACACCCCCTTAGTCAGCATTATGTGTGTTTGGTTCACTGATAGAACACCTATAAATCAATCACTAGGCATCTTACCTATTAAGTTTCAAAATGATGCTGAATAAAAATTTTACCCTTTATCCATTCGCATGTGTTCATAACCTTCAGCTGGCTACTCACGCACCTCATCCTCGACCCACCATCACTTCCTCCACCACCAAATAGTCAGGTCGAGCCAACCCGGACCTCTTACTGATTTAGAGTCTTTTACCCAATCGGACCTCTTAATGACTCACCACTACGCAAAGGTTTCTGAATGGCCCCAAAGTCATTTATAAGGAGGAATAATCCTTGTATATAGTTTCCCTTAGGCAAAAACAAGTAGGGACCCTAAAGGATGTGAAGCACTCTAACCAACACTCGCAAACACGCGCGCATGTGGCGTGAGCGATGGGCGCAATTTGTTGCTTTGATGGTACAACTTGCACTATGCACACTCGCGAGAGCCGCTTTGTAATTTTGAAGGTTGGTTCCATCGGTTCAGGTATGACTGACCATGGTTTGGGTTGGGTGCAAATGGTGCGGGTCTAGCGAGTTGGAACAACTTATGACATCAGTGAGTGAGTCTGCTGACGCCAAAAGCTGCTGATGTGTTCAACAGTTGTTTCGAGAACAGTGACATCATGAGTAGTATTGATGAAGCCAGCACCAGGTGTTTGGTTCACAAATCACTTGTTTCTTCAACGTTAGTCGTGGGCCCTGATAAGCTGGTTGGTCTCATACGCTGTTTTGTTGTGGTCCAATTATCAGTTGTTTGCTATAGAATCAATCCTTTGGACCAGATCAGTGGTTTTTAATTAAAGGCAGATTATTGCAAGATTGATTATCTTGTTTTTTTAAAAACATCAATTGGTGGTTCCCTATAAAAGAGGGAAAAAAATACACCCATGTTGAAGTTTTTGTTCCATGAAAAATTTAGGAGTAGCATTCTCTAAACTAGTGTTATGACCCTTGCGTTGTGACGGGAGCGTAAAACCGTGCCAAGTAGCAACAATACCACACATCGTCATATATTTGTATAGATTTAAAGAGAGAGAATTGGCACAAATATATGCATTCGAATAATCCAAATGCGTGATACATACATGCTATTTATGCGTATCCTAATTGACGGAAACAATAAGTCTAACCTCCTGTTAAGGATAGCAAGACTATTGATTCTACACCAACGGTTGAGATGGTGGTTGCACCATTTGATATATGACTCACATTAGCAATACTATATGCTAATGTTTTATTGACACAATAATATATAACAATTGTCACTAATAATATGTTTGATGCATGCCATAAGATTATTTCCAACACCTTCATGTAAACAGTAGCTAGTTGCATAAACAAAAGAGAGATACTTGCTACATACATGGATTCGAGTTTTATCAAGTGGTGGTACTCATTAATAAAGCTCTAATAATAGGCTTCACCCTCTCTGTTGTCTTTATAACACAAATGAGTAATACCCTATATACAAACACCATACCAAATATGATGCCAAGATCAACCCACTTAGAATATCCCATCTCCACTTGCAATATACCCTTCAATATCATTTCATCATCAATGGTAGGAGGACCTCCCTTATACTCAGGAAACTTAAGACCTTGAAACTCATTTTTGTACAATCCTTGTAATGCAAACCTGTGGAATGAAACATAGTACATAGGGTATCTCCAGAATACTTGAGCTAGATCATCTGGCAATCTAAAAAATCCAGCACTTAGTATCATCATGCCTTGGATTCCAGCACCTGTTATTATGCCCATGAGCAAATTTGGCACGATGGTAGCTACGATCATCATGAGGCATTCAACGAGTAACATTGATGCAAAGAGCACTAATGCAAAGTATATGAATTGTCCATATTCTCTCTGAAGGCCGGCAAGCGAGTAAGCTATTACTCCCGGGATAAATGATATGACAAGTAGGTAGGGTGTTGAGGAGATCGCGTGGCTGATAACAAATGATCCAACACCATAATGACCATTTAATCTTTCAAATTCAAAGACCTACACATACATAGTTGCAAGGTTAAAGCCAATTCTCTTTCTTCAAGAACACATGAAATCCATCAACAAATTACCTTAATGTCCTCCATGAATGAGGGAAAACCGCCGATAGCCAAGATGGTTAGGAAAGAAGAGACAAACATGAGCATTGAAATCCTAGGCTGTATTGAGAACCATTATAAACAGTTCGATGTTAGTACTCATTGGTAGATTATTCAAAACACTTAAGAGGTTATTAACTTACGTTTATGGAGGCAAATCCGGAACCAAGATCGTAAAAGACTGTTCCCACCGCAATACCCAAAGCAATATATATACCAAGGCGTAACCAATAATATCCTATGTCGCGGTACATGTTTATGAATGATCTTTTTACAAGCACCTGGCACTGTGTAATGAAACTAGCCTTCAGATTTCCTGGTTCTTCGGACAAGGCTCCTTCCTTCAGAATTAAAATTAAGATTATATGCTAATATATTCAGTGTAATTCTTAGTTAAATAAGAGCACATATCTATACCTGTCCACATATAGCAGCTATTTCACTTTTGACATCCATGCATATCTCAGATGACTTGTAGGATTCAGAAAGTACATCAACTATTTTCTCAACAGCTAAATGTCCACTATCATGGTCCTAAGAGTAGGAAAAGAAGAGCAATTAGTTGAACAAAAAGGTAATAGGCAGAATATGATGACAATTACCTTTCAAACATCACAAACTTTAACTTTTAGACCCACACGTTGTGGGCATTAAACTGGGTGGCGCCTAAGCCACATCATCAGATGTGTACGTTAAACACCAAAACGAGCATGTTAAATCTGTGCGCCAAATTAATTGGCACCAACCAATTAAAGCCCGTGATAAACCAATCACATTTAAAAAAAATTAATTAAACCACAACGTGATAGTTAAAGGGAGAGTTAGTTACAGTCCATTGTCCACATGACAGGAATACAGGATGTTATATATGCACTTTTTAGTTAAACCAGAATGTATCGTCTTACAATAAACCTCGTCTTTATATAAATTATAATTCATTGGTGTGAAAAGGTGGACAGCTATGACCTACCTCATCAAAGTCTGTGTTGATAGTTATGAGAAAGTGATCTGCAGGGTTTTGTTGATCTGGGCAAGGAAAACCATTTTCTGCATAAAACTGAATATAGCAACAAAAGTAGTTACCTTCATAATTTTGGTATTATGGTAATTTTTACAACGTTTATCATCATCATAAGATGAAGATTACCTGATTTGCTGCAAAAGTAGGACCAAAATATATTGTTTTCCCCAAAGAGAGAAGACACAAATTATTAAAAAGCCCAAAAACATGGCTACTAGGTTGATGGATAGCTGCTAAAACTGTCATCCTATAATGACGAGTGAGCTTAACAATCCGGTCCATGACATAATATGACGCCGCGCTGTCAAGACCGCTTGTAGGCTCGTCAAGCAACAGAAGTTTAGGGTGTGTTAAGAGTTCCAAGCAGATGCTTAGACGTCGTTTTTGGCCTCCGCTAAGTCCTTTCATTCCCCAGCCACCTATTCTTGTGTTCATGGAATCCTGTAGCCCCATCTCCCTTATAATTCTATCTGCTCTTTCCCTCTTCTGGGATTTTGGCATGGACTTAGGCAGTTGCAGTTCAGCTGAGTAGTATACCGTTTCTTTAACGGTTAATGTCCATGTTAAAACTTGTTCTTGAGTCATATATGCCTATACAAATATCAAAGAACTATAAGCATACTCATGTATGGGACTGTATTCAGAATTCACATTATAAACTTCCTAAAAAATGAAGTGAATCTTAAAGAAAAAATGCAACCTTGGTTAGATATTCTAAATTAATACAAATATGGCTCACTAAATAACTGTAATCTTACTGTAGTCCCATATGTGAGTCTTAGCTTCCTTCCGTTAATAAGAACGCGTCCAGTGTTCCTTACGTTAGATGCCAGCCGCCCTGCGGTTGTAAAGAGAACCTAAAATATAATCATATGCATATCGAGACAAGCATCAAGTTATAATATATATATATATACGAACCTAACATGTTTTGAGGTGGTGACTTCCAAAATTCATATCACTAACCCAAGATGGTCACATTAAAATGGTCTAGTCAAATCATAAAATTATTACATATATGAACTATAAAAGGTTCTAAGTTCAAACTCTCAAGACATGACTTGTATATAGTAGGTAACTAAAACACAAAATATTTTGTATTTCAAGATGACTAGCCACAATTGGATTTAAACAATTTTGGAAAATCCTAGACATGTGTGAGGGTCAAATGAAGAGTTGCATTAATTACATACCAGCCAAAGAATCAAGGAGAGTAGATTTGCCACAACCAGAAGGACCCATAATGGCCACAATCTCTCCTGGTTTAGCATAACCAGTTGCACCACAAAGTATGGTTTTACATCCATTAGAGCTTGAAACCGAAACTCGAAGCTCTTCCCATGTCAAATGGGCTCCTTTCCTTGTTGTTGTAACAATGGACTCGGAATCAACCATTTCGATTCCCCATTTTTCTTCTTCATCTGGTGCTGGACATATTTCATTGTTGTGTACTAGACTACCCATTCAAGAGTTTTAAAGAGAGAGTATGGAAGCAGTTGGTAGAGTGGATGCTATATATATATAGCAAGAGCACTGGTATGTTAGTTCTAAGGATTTAATTTGTATTTAATATGTTCTGTTAATTGTCCCGTGACACATGGGAGAGATAAGCATGTGCTATGACTATAAATCTAAACAAAGAAACGCCAAAACAAAATCACGCTATTGGACAATTTTATATCTAAATATTTGTTTACTAATTTGAGGCTTTAATTTTATATCTATGTCACAACCGCTTGCATTTAAGTTATTAAATATCTTAAAACTTACAACCGTTTGATGTACGTTAAATAATATTCATGTTAAACATGTAAATCATATACGTGGGTTTGCCAAGTATGTAGGTGATAACTACTTAGTTTTACTAATATGAAATATCGCAATATATTTCAACGAATTTGTTTTATTTTTTAGTCAAACTGTCACTCTTACAAATTCTAGAATAACTTGGATTTATTAGATAATAATAAGGTTTCTAATAATAAATCCTTCTAGATATATATAAATATTGCCTGATTGTTACAAAGAGAAGAATAACTTGGATTTATTATAAATATATAATAATAAGGTTCCTAATAATAAATCCTTCTAGATATATAATATTGCCTGGTTGTTACAAAGAGAAGAATAACTTGGATTTATTATATATATATATATATATATATATAGAATTTGGATCATTTGAGAACCACCATTTAGGGAGAGAACCAAAGAACCAAGTGTGAACATGTGGCATTTTTGTAAATATGTTGTAAGGTGGCATTTTTGTAAATATGGTGTATACTTTTAAAAAAAAAACAAACAAACATCAGATTACGTTTTTCATACTTCATCTTCTCCAACTCTCCTGCAAAACCCTAGTTTACTCCATAACCACCATTGATCAATCCTACCCTGATACCACCTTAACATCACCGAACAACCACCTCAACACCACCATAATAGTGTCACACCATCAATTAACCATAATATCAACTCGTTTCCCCACTAAACCAACTTCGAATTACATCAATGGCATCATCCGATTCTTCACGTGTTGCTCCTAATCCATCTATCAATGATAATGCAAATCATACGTCTGGTAAAAACCCTATGTCTACTTCATCTGGAAATCAACACATTGTTCATGTCTTCGAATCTATGTCTACAGATTCCATGTCTGCAGCATCCATTGTTGGTGTTTCTACAGAATCTGTTACATATGATGAAAGCTCACCGTCTAACGCACCAACATCCATACCTGCTAATGAAGGGTTGCAATTCGTACGATCTGAAACTAAAGATATAATACTATCCTCCTCCATTATAGTGTATTCATACATGTGCGTATATGACATCTGATTACATATCGACTACAACATAACATCCATTTTACATATACTTCATAAATGCACATGTGCATAGACTACTAATTTTACATCTATTCTAATATTATACATGAGTTTTACTGATAACCTAATTAATATTAAATCATTTAATTGTTTTGGTTTGATTGCCACCCGTATAAACATTGCGTAATACTTGATATGTATGTACACCTGTTTATTTAGATATATATGATTAATATTTTTTTGTACATATGCATGATTGATCCATGTATATAGTTCATTTTTTTTACTGATGTCCTACTTATCAATTGCACACAATCAATATATTTTTGACAATACATATTGATTAATGTTCTGTTATTGTTATACTATTATAATATGAATACAAACATAACATACATTTTACAAACACATTATACATGCACATGTGCATCACGCAATGTTTGTTATATTTTACATCAATTTCATACCACCCAATATAAATTGTTTACTAATCATCCATTGTCCACTTTTTTTACAAAAAAAATGTACAGGAACAATAATGACTTCTGTGTATGCAACGCCTAATGGCACCTCGTACTGGATACCCGATGTTGATGATGCATACACGCCTGTCTTAAATAGTACATTCGAACATTGGGAGGACATTGTGATGATGTACAACACCTATGCGACAAAATCCGGGTTTTCTACCCGTCTCAGCACAACAAAACGAAAAAAAAACAAAAACGATCCTTCCAACAAACAACTCACACATCGATACATACTTTGTTCCAAAGCAAGCAAACCAAAATTCAAAGATTTTAATCCTTCTGACCCTCCAAAAAAAAGCACCGTTGAAGCCGATTTACCGTTTCCGAATGCCGTGCACGACTAACAGTATGATATGACAACGATAAAAATATGTTTGAAATATATGGTTTCAATCCAGTACACAACCATTGTATGGTTAGTAGTGACAATGCTGACCTAATGAAACAAAACAGACAACTTGGATTTGAAGAACAACAATTCATACACAGAGTTAGTCGCAACAAGATTGGCCCGCATGTCGCACATAACATCCAAGTGTCTCTGAATGGCGGACCTCATAATGTTCGTGGCACCAAACATGACTTTAAAAATTGCACTCGCGACATACGTTTGTTTATTGGTGAACGTGATGCGCAACTCATATTGGATACAATGAATGCCAGAACCAGAAATCTCAAAGAGTTTTATTTCGATTATGTTGTAGTTGACAATGAACTACGATCATTCTTTTGGGTTGATTTCGTGTCCTTGAACAATTATGAATCCTTCGGTGATGTCTGTGCATTTGATGCCACTTATGACACCAACAAGTTAGTATTTACTGTTCACTTTAAATATTTTTTACTGTTCATATTATGCATCACATTTATTCATAACTTACAATTACAACATACTAACCTGATGCACATGTGCAATCGCTATAACTCCCAGGTACAAAATGATCTTTGTACCGTTCACTGGTGTTGATCATCACAAAAAATGTGTTACATTTGGTGCTGGCATGTTGTATGACGAGACGATTGAATCATACACGTGGCTACTCAACACCTTCTTGACTGCTCACAAACATCGGCAACCAACATTCATACTCACCGATCAAGATGCCGCCATGAAGCAAGTCGTATCAACTGTATTCACCAAATCCATCCATCGTTTGTGTATGTGGCACATTATGCGAAAACTTCCGTCCAAGGTACATCATGTATTATTTAATATTAACAATAAAACATTAACTTTAAGCATATTAATACTACTCTATGACTAAACTGACCAATGCTTATATTATGTTTAGATTTCAAAAGACATCTTAGACAACACAACTCTTCGCTCTTCCATTCATAAATTAGTATGGAACTTATTCATTACTCCTGGCACGTTTGAATCAAGATGGCATCTATTAATGGAGGAATACCAAATGACTAGTCACCCTTGGTTGTGTGAAATGTTTGACATTCGACATGATTGGGTCCCATGCTATTTCAGAGAAATCTCCATGTCGTGCTTAATGAAAACCACCTCAAGGTGTGAGAGATCAAATGCGCGTTTTAAGGTTAACTCCAAGTCCACAAACACATTGGTACAATTCCTTATGTGTTTTGACACATCCATTGATGATCAATGCCACACCCAACGCAAAATGGAATTTGAAGGTGATACTGCAACTCCCCGACTAAGCACAGGCCTCCGTATAGAATCACACGCCGCCGAAATATACACGTGGTCCATGTTCACTAAGGTCAGAAAAGAGATATATATGGGCATGATGCACTGTCTACCTATTGAAAGGCCAGCCGACGGATCTTCAAACATCAAACACTATACTACCCGGCATTGCAAAACAAACATGGACTATGTGAATGAATTTGAGGTACCTTCTTCAATATTATTACTTTATTAGTTAATATAAAAAAACTACCAAAATACCCTTATTGCACATGTGCAACATCCATACTCATCATTTTACCAACATTCATCAACCACCTTAAACATCTATATGCAACACACATATGTATTACCACATGTTTGTATCATTAACTTTATGCCATTTCCCTCCAAAAACATCAATATGCACATGTGCATACTTTCAATAATCATGTATTTCATATTATAACACTCACATACATGCAGGTTGCCCTTAATGTTTCTGATAAAACCGTAAGCTGTACATGCATGGGTTTCATCCGTCTTGGTTACCTATGTCGTCATGCATTCTTCGCGTTTCGATACAATCAAATCGACCGTATTCCATCACGTTACATTCAGCCAAGATGGAGACGGGATGCCCTTCCAGCAGTAGTTCACAGCATATCCAACATGTACTCATCTGACACCAACGAGGTTGCTGTTTTAAGGAATGAAATATCAGAAATTGTTTCACAATGCATGACCCGACTTAGACGCAATCCTGAAAATCTACGTGCCTTATCGACAGAATTCAAACAAATCAGAAATCGTATATTCAAATCATTCCCTGATGAACCCCAATGCAACCAAAAAACAGCCAACATCAGTGATATACTTAACCTACCTGCTACTTCCGATGTCAATGTTCATCCTCCACAAGGTATAACAAATAAAGGGTGTGGTACGAAGAAACAACGGATCGGCCCGGGACAAAAGGTTAAAGACAAAAGAAAAAAAGCTGCCCGTCATTGCAATAAATGTAACAAATATGTTTACGACCATGATTCACGCAACTGTGAAAAAGTACGGGCTGCAAAACTTGCTCAACAATCAGAAAAGCGTGCTGCCACATCTGCTAAAGGCCTTTATGTTCCCACCGACACTGATGAAGACGACGATCTCGATGACAATTATGATGATGATGCTAGTGACAATAATGTTAATGAAGGATCTTCAGGTGTTGCTGCCCACGGAAATACTACTAATGTTACCGAAGGAACTTCAGGTGTTGCTACTCATGAACATCCGCTTAGACGTTCGTCTAGGCCTCGTAATGCACCTGGCCGTTTTTAACTTTTCCAATTTATATCGTTTCAACTATATTGAGATTTTATTTTTTTTATTTCAATATGTTTCGACATTATGCTTACATTATTTACCTACAATACATTTTTTAAATGAATGCCATTATTAATCCAAACATATTATATATGTTAATGCACATTCGCAATACTCAAACAACATACTGTTTATGCACATGTGCATAATACAACATTTTTACAACACATCAATTTCCAACATCTAAAAATCATAACTTATACATCCGTAATACAATACTCACAGCATGTACTGTTATGCACATGTGCATAATACAAAATTTTACAACACATCAACTTCCGACATCTATGTAATGAGCTTTGTATATCAAAAAATTAAAAACAACTTATTTATCTTATCATCCGTAATATAATACTCACAACATGTACTGTTATGCACATGTGCATAATGCAAAATTTTACAACACATCAACTTTCGACATCCATATAATGTGTTTTGTATATCAAAACTTAAAAACAACTTATTTATGTTATCCGTCATACGACCATTACACCATTTCATATTACTAATACATCACTCATACACATCAATTCGACATATATTTACAACTTATGCACATGTGCACTTTCAAACATTTATATATTTCATATTCTCATATGCACATGTGCATTCGTCCATAAATTCATATCTTCCCAATTCAACCAACAAAATCATATTACAATACTTCATACGACCATGTGGTATACATGTCATGCGTACTCATACACACATGCACATGTGCATATGACTACATTCTTAATATAACGATACTACCTACCATATAAAAATGATCACAACATAACTGACCCGAAATTAACCATATACTACTGATCAACATAATAATATCCATACACCATATTTCATAATATAAAATTTTAGTTTCTTACCAAGTATTTTCACTAATCTAATAAACCAAACGTACCCATCCTAACCACCAACCTACCACATGTTAATCCTTACATTCTTTTTGTTCATCCTCTTCCCATTTCTTTAACTTCTCGCAACACTCACAATACCTTTTCATTTCAACATCTATCATCTTCCTTGTAGCTTCATCATTCAACATAAACATCGTTTCTTTTGCCGTATTTTCAACAGACACCTTGTACACATTCGCTTTTGATAACAACAATGTTGCTGCAATTTTCATCCTCATATTCAGAATCTGATATGTTTGTATTTCTTTATCCTTACTGAATCCGCACTCAAACTTCTCGTTACTCCCTCTATACATCTCCATATGCCTCATAGCAAATACCCCACAATCTGTGACATTGTCATACGTTGCCCACTCCAACTTCATCCTGGTCAACTTTGCTTTGGCCATGCGTTCCACCTTAGGATGATCAACCGTCCTCAAATAGTCAACCAAATAATTCTTCTGCAATTACATAAACATACACACTATTACACATAATTATAAATAATAATATCTATTTTTACTACTTAAATACTTTAAATTATAAACATACCACTTTGCATGGAGACCCAATGCATGGTGTACAACCCTTTGTTTGACACCTTGTTATCAATCACCTCCATCTTTTCATTTTCCAAATCAAAACATATCAGATAATAATGTCTGTTCTCCAACATTGGGATTATTATAATGTTGAATGCCTTCAGATCCATTAGTTTGTCATCACATTCCAACACCTCCCTCAAACGTGATTTCATTGTTCCGAAAGCCTTTTCTTTTGTCTGACGCTTATCCAACATAAATCCCGGCTGTTATTTCACATATATATATTACCAACATTTATTAATAATCACACACATATATATGTTCAGCAGCTTGTTTATAACAAAAAAAAAACAATACCAATCACTACTTACTATTGTTGTTGCGTAACAACATAACCGTCTCTTCCCTTCTGTTTTTAATTTCCTCTCATTAAAGTTAAGTATTGCTGCCCAACAATCTATCACATTTGCTTCCACCTCTTTCCCTTCCCTCAAAGATATAATCAGATAGGTCATTGTTGTCAATCCATGTTCAGTTTCAAATATATTTTCCTACAACATTAAACAATGCACACAATTCAATTATAAATAAACATTCATAATTATCATAATTATTGTGCTCATGTGCATTTACACATGTAACCGATTTTTCACATATGTATCTACACATGCAGCCCATTATGCTCATGTGCATTTACACCTATAAATCATTATGCACATGTGCATTTACACCTATAACCCATTATGCACATGTGCATTCACACCTATAAACCATTATGCACATGTGCATTTACACATTTATATTTATGTATAATGTAACTAATTTTCCTAAATGTAAAATATGCACTATCTTTACTGACTTACATAAATGACATCGCAACCTCTTCCTTCTCCACCGCAATATCAATAGATTCATTAACATCCTTCTTCTTATCCACCCAACATCATTAACATTGTACATTATTACCACAACATAAAACATTTAAAAATACAAAACATTAACCTAGTATTACCCACATATACGATAATATATTTAACAAGTAAGTAAGTTTACCTTTCTTTATCAACAACTGTTGTCAACAAAAATTGCCATACCAATTTTCCCTCGTCATCTAATGGCGTGCATAAATTTACCTCTTTAACACCCATTTCGTCATCATCTGTATCTGATTCAACTGAGCTTTGTGACAACAAATTAAAGCTTGGCACCGTATTATCAACCACCTTTATTCTTTTTGGTCTTCTCCTTTCAACTACATCAGCCTCCGTGTTTACAATCACATCCTTTATAACATCATCCACATTTCCATCATTTATCACTTTCCCTTCATCACCTTTCTTTTCCCTAATATAAACATTCTGTCCTCTAAGAAACCCAATACGCACCTTTCCCTTGTTTACATTATCAGACTGTTCAACATTCTCTCCACCATCTGATTTTTTTATTATCCATCATGTCTACCGTTGTATTAACCTTACTACTTTCCTTACTACTTTCCGGTACCACCACATTATCATTCACACCACACTGACCTTTGTTTCCCTCAGATGAACTTACATTCGTCTTTATACCGAATAAGCAATCATATGTTTCAACTAAACCAGCCACCTTGTCGTCATTAGGAAATTTTGAGCATGCATCAACTATGTACTTGTCTAACACGTCCTTTTTCTCAACAATCCAATATATCAAACTCTCAAGTTTCTCGATGTGCCCCTAATTAACAACAACATAAATAAAAATATCATTAATATTAATTCAATAATATACGGCGAAACAATATATATCATAATGCACATGTGCATTATACCGCATTTATCCGTTTACAAAACTGAACATCAATATACAATTATTGTTTTCTATATATCTTCAAATACATTTCATTAACTACTTTATTATACACAGATATTACACAACAAACCCAACAACATGCACATGTGCATCATTTAAACTTCATTCTTAACCATATCATAACCATACATTATGCACATGTGCAAAACTCTCAAAATTACCAATACAATTAACAATACATTACATACCTCGACAGTGTCTGCCTTTCCATCTTCTTTCATTTTTATTGCATCATCTTCATAACCGTCCCCATCTTCCAAGTCGATATAGGCATCTCTAATTTCCCCTCGTCCGAACCCGCCATCTCTTATTTCAATTTTTTCTCTTTTACTTAACATTTCTTTCGTCAAAAACTCAATCGGGTGCATCCTTCGTACTCTATTCATATCACCACACACCGTCCTATCAACATACAATAACTGCACATGTGCAATAATACGATAATAATTAAATTATACCAATCAGTACGTTCCATAACAAACAATCACAATGATGTTTTAAATATACAATAATGAAAATAATATCATAACACTAAAATTGTCAACGCCCCGTTGAAATACTTTGAGTTATTCAGCCGATCCCAATTATTCTTGCTTTCTCTCATTAACCTACACACATAAGCACACCAATTCACATCCTCCACTTTCAACTCACCGTTCAAGTATGACAAAAAATAAGTTTTACAACTCCCGCTCTTATCTATTTCAACCATTGTGTTCATAAACAATGTTATGAAATCATATTCAAAAAATATCCCATCATCATCTGGATTCTTCTCAATTCTTTCAACAATCATACTCGGTGTTAATAAAGACCCTCTATACAACTCCAACCATTCTCTAACTGTGTCATCACCATCATCATTCGTCTTTTGATTTTCTTGCAACTGCCTCTTCATTGTTGGTTGCAACACTATTCCACTATTTTTCAACCCTAACAATCTGCTAACCCCTTCTTCATTCACATCTATCACACCGTTTTTTGTTTTAATCAACATTTGCTTTCCATTAAAGTTGTCTACAACGTAGTGTGACAACTTTGCCGGTAACCCGTCTGTGTTTAGTTGTAAAATCTTACCAAAACCCATCTTAACAACTGCCTCTCTTTGTCTTTTTGACAACGCTCTTATACCCAGCCAAAGTTGACGTGGTGTAACACGTGTTCGTATCGCACGCCAATTTGTTCTTTTCACGACAATCTTCTTATTTGACTTCACTGCTACCGTTTTAACACGCTTTGTTCTAAATTCCTTTTTGCATTTACATCTGCACACACATTTGTCATACAACATATTATATCATGTTCATACATGACGATGCACATGTGCATAAACAACAATATGTGTTAAATATTTAGCATAACGTACCATCATTATCCACCGCTTCCACGTGCTTCCGTTTGTCTGATCTTGTTTGAATCTTTCTTTTTAAAACTTTATCTACATATAATATATTTTGTGTGCAATCATTCAACATTTAATATTTCATAAAAAAAAATGCATTCATGCACATGTGCATTCTATATAGATTAAATAAATAACATATTTACAACCTGGCTCAACTTTCTGACAAACCGTGTCATTACCAGCTTCTGAAAGTTAAAACGGAGTTTAATTAGTTTATGCTATAAATTAAATAAATAACTTAACAGATAACAAGTGAATTTCAATCATATCAACACTAAATGAATGATGCCAACCTGTTTCAATGGTTTGATCAACAGTTTTTTTCGTTGTCTTCACTAGCATCTGGTAATCTTTTTGTGCTTTTATCTCTTGATTGTAAAATAAATGTTACTTTCTTCGCTGTTTTCCCCATCTATTAAGTACAAACATTAAGGAACATATAAGATAACCGATATTTTCAATCTACATGCACATGTGCAACAATATTACTTTAATAATTACAACAAAACATTTGCATCTATGCATCAGTTTTACTCACTTATAACAGTGTGCTATTTACCATTACCTTTTAATATCACAATCTACGTTTTGCACATGTGCATTCATAATAAAACGATTGCACATGTGCATTAACCAGGTCGGATTATACATTATACAATGTAAAACACACATTATTTTCCTACAAACTATGTTTATGCATTTTACACAACTTCAACCTTAAAACAAGTTCATTATCTAATACAAAAACCAAACACATATTCAAACAACTAAGCAAAAACTCATATTCAATCAACTAATCAAAAAACACACATTCAAACATAGATCCAAAGAAAACAACCCATATTGAAAGAAATAAAAGCACGTGTTCAAATAAACAAACATGATGTTGAAAAACAGGGCCGGCGTTAGGCTACAAAAAACGATAAACACAAACAGTTTCCGGTGTTATCTCATGAATTAATATCCGGTGTATTACTGATTACTGTAATCATAGAGCGCTCTGTGTGATGAAACAAACATTAATCATGTAAAATAGCAACAATCGTCGATTAACAAACTAAATTAAAATGAAAAACTAAAAGCATACAGTAACGAGCAAAACAATACACGAATAACCTACAAAAAAAACGATCTGTGGTGCAATGAAAGAAGAGAGAAAAGGTTAGAACCTGTGGACGATTGATTATTGACGGTGGACGGTGGACGATTGACGCCAGACGGCTGATTAGTGACGGTGGACGGTTGATTATGCGACGTGGACGGTGATGTTCTTGTTATTGTGTGTGTTTAGGGTTTTTGAAAGGTCGTCTCTATGATGAAGAAACCCGATTGACTGTTGTTATTGTTTTGATATCCGGGTCATAATAAAACCCGATTATCCGTCTAAATATGACATACGGGTTTTTTTAAATTATCCTATGTATTTACAACAATGTCATCAGTTCACACTGGTTCGTTGGTTCTCTCTCTAAAGTTGGTTCTCGTATGATCCCTACCCTTTAAACCCTTTAATGCTTTCATTCCAAGACAAAGAAAATTACATCAAAATAGCGGAAAAATCCTTTTAGATATATAATATTGCGTGATTGGTACAAAGAGGAGGACCATACAAATAATTTATGGGAAAATCAGAAAATGAACATATAAGTTACCCAAAGGTTACTCTAATTAATCATAAGATTCGTGCCGAAATGCATGAGATTCGTGCTGAAACACTCTCTATATACCTTATAAGCTGTAACCAAAAGGTTACTAATAATCATTTTAGCGGAGTACAAAGGATGAAATGAAACGTACTAAAATAAAGGTTGTTTTAGTAGGTGGGCTATATATGAGGCCAAGTTCAAGAGTCCAAAATAACTTAAGTGAACCAGTGTTAATCAAATTAAATGCTTCACCCACCCTGACCTTCCTTTTCCTTATCTATTAATAGATGGGTAATGGTAATTCATTCACCCTGGCCTAGTTCGATTAAACCTACCTCTTATGTGTCTTAACATGTGGACCAAGACGCCTGGATGGCTACGATCATAACATGCGGATGGCGTGGATTAAAACGTACACTCTTCCTTTTCCTCATCTATTAATAGATTGGTATGTAATGGTAGTTAAATGCTTCACTCACCCTGACCCTAGTCTTCGTAGAGGTGTAAATTTGAAATAAATGTGATATGTACCAGGTTTTTTCTTGTTGAATTGGTCATAAAACCATTCCTACGGTATCACTAAGTCTCTTACTAAGGTATCCACTTACGATTTTATCAGTTGTCACCAATATATTAAGGGAAAATCACCAAATTGGTCATTGACTTTGTCAACTTACCAAAATAGCCACCCCAACCGTCTCGGGAGAGACGGTTCCCCATCTAGAGGCATCTGAGCCGACTCCGAAGACGGGTGAGACGGTGACCAATCAAACACACGCCACATGTCCCAAGTCTCTCTCTCTCTCCTCTAATAAAAAAATCTCCAAGCGACTCTGTGACGTCTCACGACGCCTAAAACGTCTCTGTGATGTCTCACGACGCCTAAAACGTCTCTGTGACATCTCCTAAACCGTGTTGGAAGCGTCTCTGTGACGTCTCCCAACGCTTAAAACCTCATGGAGACGTCTCGGGACTTGTGAAGATTTTTTTATTATATTTTTGACACGTGACAATTGGCTATTGGTTCACCACTAAAGCCTCATGGAGACGTCTCGGGACCTGTGAGTCGTCTCTCCCGAGACGTTTGAAGTGACTATTTTGATAAATTGACCAAGTCGATGGTCAATTTTGTGATTTTCCCATATATTAATTCTCTGTATATAGTATCTGTTGATTTGTTGTTACAATTATTAATAGGATATATGTTTTGACGTTACTTAAAAAAACTAAGACTAAGTATGTCATTTTTTTTTAATTTGAGTAAAGTTTTGCTATAAATTAAATTTTCGATTTTTTTTAAAGTCAATGTGTTGTGATATAACATGTGTAGTTATGTATATGCGTAATTATAAAAAGGGTATGTAATAATCATATACGTTGCGTAATTATTTTTAGAAGTTACGTAACATGTATATGCAAAATTATAGGACAAGTTGTGTAATATCATTATAGGTTGCGTAATTATCAACATAAGTAGCTTATTTATAAACCGTTTCTTTTACCTTACATATCATATATGAAACCCCTATATTACAAAGGATTTTAACCTAGTGTTTAATATAATGATTAGCCCTACATTAATTTATCAAAAATTTGTCTCCTCACGAAAACACTGTTAAATTTCCTCTTTCTTTCTATTGGTCCATCAACCACACAACTTATTTCTTTTCTTGGTTAAGTTTGTGTTCCTTTGCAAACATAGCCCTCTCATTCTCTCTTTCCTTTACGCACACACGCACACTCTCTTCAGAAAGTGTCGATCTCCAAAAACTCATAACAAAAATCGTTACAGAAGATGAAACATTGTTGAGATCGAAATCAAAAATCATTACCTTAGATGGAATAAGGTTTAAACAGTTCAAAACAAGCTGCTTGTTTGTTCGGGTGGCACCGGTGAGTGTTTGTTATTTTCGGGAAACTTGGTCTCGGCTCAGGCATTCCTTTGGTTTTTATATATAACCTCCAATAAACAAAACCACCTTGGTGACACGTGTCACTCAACGGTGAAGCCTCCACTTTTTTCACCCTTCCCACCTTAAATAAAGGATTCAAAACTTTTATCAATCAATACTAAATCACTTTCCTAATTATAATCAATCTCATTCACCATTTTCAAAATTGCTTCCTCTCTCTTCTTTCTCTCGCATGTTCAAAAATGCCTCCTCTCTCCCCTTTCTCTATCATGTTCAAAATTGTTTCATCTCTTTCCTGTCTCTCTCATGTTCAAAATTGTTTCCTCTTTGCCCTGTCTTTCTCATGTTCATCTGAATTATCGAGCCTTCCGAACCAAATCAAAGAGTGATTGTGGACCAACAATCATACTTAAGCTTCGAAACTTAAGTTTCATATTTACCATTGTTAAGTGGCATTGTATTGGTTCAGATCTGAGTTTTGTAAGTGGCATTGCGTCGTTCTTCCTTCCATCGTTGCAGGTATGTTATTCAATCGTTGTTAAATCATCATTTATGGTTTTATCTGGTTGTTTTTCTTCGGTTAACGGAGTTCATTATTAGTGACCAATCAATAAATCAGTCAACACAATAATAAAAGGAGGGAACTTATTATTGTCCGTATATTTTGTATTTATTGTTTTGATTGTATTCTAGAATAGTTCCTCAATCATCTCTTGTAATCACTCTGTATTGGTTTTAATTATGCCTATATATGGCTGTGAATATTGTGAATAATATCATCAATCATTTTAACCATCATATGGTATCAAGAGCTATTCAACTCCTCTGAGTTTTTTTTCGATCCATCTTCTCAGCCCCATAATCCACACTGCCTTTCTTTGTCTTCAGCACCATGGCTCCAAAATCCATTGTTGAAGTCACCTCCCACACTCATTTTCCGATAAAACTCACCTCCAACAACTACGCCTCTTGGCGCAAACAGGTCATGGCCACTTTAGTCGGCCTTGGTCTCGAATCCTTTGTGGATGGTTCTACCAGCCCACCCCCAAAACAGCTCCGTTCCGATACTACAAAACCGAACCCGGATTACACTTTATGGTTTCGCCAAGATCAGATCATTCTTGGCGCAATCCTCGGTAGTTGCTCAGACTCCATTCAGCACATCCTTGCCTCCGTTGACACATCCGGTCAAGCCTTTGAACAACTGAATGCTAGTTATGCAGGCACTTCGAGGTCTCGCATCATCTCATTGAAGTCTCGCCTTGCTAAGAATCCTAAAGGTACACGGTCCATGACTGAATTTCTGTACGATATGAAAGCTATTGCTAATGAACTCACCTTGGCCCGAAGTCCGGTTTCTAATGAAGATCTAGTTGTCCATATTGTCAACCAACTTGGAGATGAATATGCAAATGTCGCGGCTTATCTCAAGATGCGAGACACCACTATCACTTTTCCTGATCTTTTCGAAAAACTCGTCGATCATAGAACGCACTCTCCTGGAGGCGCAACCAGCCTCACCTATTGTGACGGTCCAACACGGCCCAACGGTTCTCCTCTCGTCAATCTGACAGATCTGGTTCGGACCCACACGGTCCCTCAATGGTTCAACAACAACGGATCTCGTTTTCAAAAGTCAACACCACAACAGGGCTGGAACAATACCTCTTCTCGTGGTAACCGTACTTCTTCTTTTATCAGTATTGTTCTATTCCGGGTCATGAAACTAAAGATGCAGGAAGTTGGCTCGTTTTCTTAAGGAAAATAATATTAGCATCTCCATGACTAACTCGTCCAGCCCGATGGTTAACACTTCCTCGGCTAGATCTAGTTCACAGGCGTCGTCATGGGCGATGTTTGATACAGGTGCTTCAGATCATGCTGTCCCCAGAAGGTGCATCACTTCACACTCTATCTGAATACGGTGGTCCCGATGAAATTGTGCTTGGAAAAGGTACGAGTCTTCCCATCACTCATATTGGTCATACCACTTTACCCCACTAATTCGCGTTCCTTACACCTAAATAATGTTTACACTCGTTCCTCAATTACGTCATAAACTTGTTTCGGTTGCAAAATTATGTCGTTCTAACAATGTCTCTATTGAATTTTTCCTTATCATTTTTTTGGGTGAAGGATCTTTGCACGGGGCCGCCACTCATGCGGGGAACCAACATTAATGATATCTATTATGCGGTCACTCAAAGTCTCAAGCAACTCAACTCAAACGCTACTACAACTGATCCTTTTCATGCGTGGCATCACAAATTTGGACACCCAGGCCCCTCAAAGTCTTTAAATTGTTACTCAAAGATTTAGGACTATTCAAATAAATTGTCCAAACTTTCTTTTCATGTGATGCTTGCTCTATTAATAAAAGTCATAAAATTCCGTTTGGTGAAATTCATTCAAGTTAGCAAACCACTTGAACTTGTGTACTCGGACGTTTGGGTCCCGTTCAAATGTCCAATGATGGCTATACTTATTATGTTATTTTTGTCGACTATTTTCTAAATATACATGCTTTATCCAATGAAGCGAAAATCCGAAGTCTCAAAATTATTCCCCATTTTTAAAACACTTGTGGAAAAATATTTCCATACACCAATTGTCTCATTATTTTCGGACAATGGCGGAGAATTTGTTGCACTTATCCCATATCTTCAACAACATGGTATATCTCACTTCACCACTCCACCGCATACCCCGGAACAAAATGGGGTAGCCGAACGACGACATCGACACATTGTCGAAACGGGTTATCCTTATTTCACCATGCCAAACCCCGCTCACTTTTTGGTCCCATGCCTTTCAAACCGCCGTATATCTTATAAACAGGTTACCCACACCGATCCTTGATTTCAAATCCCCTTATGCTCGGATTATACAAAAACCCACCGATCACTTAAAACTCAAACCTTGGGTGCCTTTGTTTTCTCTGGCTACGACCTTATGCCCCGTCCAAACTACCACCCACGCTCACCTCAAATGCATCTTCTGGTTACTCCACATCCAATCAGCACCTCAAATGCTATGATCCGTCTTCTCATCGCCTTTATCACTCACGCCATGTTGAATTTATACAACATATTTTTCCCAATCAAAATGACAACTCCACTATGGTCCCACTTCCCACTCTAACCACTTTCCTAAACCTTGACTCACAAAATGCCACACCCTCAACTAATCAAAATCCATTCACATCTCAACCCACTGATCCCTCATATGTCCCACCATCCATGCACCCCACCTCCACTCCAATTTTATCCATTCCTACTACCTCCCCATTGGCTCCCACAAATCATTCTCACTCCCCATCTACCATGCAAAAACACGTCTACAACCCCTTCATCAACCCAACCCATCCGCCAACTTCTTCCACTACACCCAACTCACCTTCTCAGCCTAACCCCTTTAATAGATTCTACTGCTTCTCCCCAATCACCCACTTCCTCTCAAACAACTACTAACAACTCCGACTCATCCTCACAAAACCCGCCACCACCCGTAACCAAAACCAAACCCAAAATATTTTAAATCCAAACTTTGTCAATGTTACTACTTCTTCAACCCCATTCCACCCGCCATTGAACCGTCTACTCATACCCAAGCTTTAAAGGACCCAAAATGGCGCAAAGCGAGGACTTGGAATTAATGCTTGCTTCAGAACCAAACTTGGGACTTGTTCCAAACACGTCTCAAACTCCCATCGGTTGCAAATGGATCTTCGGGTCAAACGCAACCCGGATGGGTCCGTGTTGAAATATAAGGCGCGCCTTGTGGCGAAAGGTTTTCTCCAACAATATGGGAAGGAC
>JAUTDX010004188.1:0-54112 GCA_030844895.1 Ambrosia x helenae | reverse complement strand
TATTAATACCCCCCCCCCCCCTCCCCCACACACACACACTAAAAACAAAAGTGTTATTTTTAAGCAAAACTCATGATCGCCCCTTTAAAGTTTGGTTTAAACTCCTCCGATCGCCCTCGTTAAAAAAACACACACACAAACTTGAGTCTGCCACTAGACATGTAACCCAAATAATTCGGAGGTCATTGATATGTTAATGAGAAGAGCGGTTGATATGGGTCTTTTCAAGGGGGTTAAAATTTGGACACGGGGCCTTCTATTTCACACATTTCATATGCCGATGATGTCGTTTTCATAGGGGAATGGTCCGATCAAAACGCTGCCAGCCTAAAAAAATTTCTTAGATGCCTTGCTCTTGTTTCTTGGCCTTAATGTCAATCACAGTAAATGTAAAGTCTATGGTGTCGGTATTGAAGATCATGAGTTGACCCGGATGGCCAATGTTCTCGGGTGTGAAGCTGGCGCTTTTCCGTTTTATTACCTTGGAGTTCCATTGGTGTTAACATGAAACGCGCTGCGTTGTGGCAGACCGGTTATCGATAAATTCAAAAGAAAGCTCTCATCTTGGGAAGGCAAAGTATCTATCGTTCGCGGGGAGAGCTACCCTTGTGAAAGCGGGTCCTTGGTAATTTACCTTCTTATTACCTTTCGTTTTGTTTCGGCGCCCTAAAAGTGTTATTAAAAAACTGGAAGGAATGAGACGGGATTTTCTTATGGGGCAAAGTTGGGACTCGCCAAAAATAAGATGGGTGCGATGGGATCGTATCATTAACCGAAGAAAAGAAAATTGGTGGGCTTGGTATCGGGGGACTCGAAGACTTTAATCTTGCAATGCTCTCCAAGTGGTGGGTGGCGATTTTAAAGACAATCCTAATCACCTTTGGGTGAAAGTTATTTCGGCTATTCACTCTTCGAAGAGAAATGATGAGTTGGTTTCCGCTAAAGAGGTCGATTACGGGCGTTTGGAAAGATATTGTTTCAATGGGAGATGTCCTTGCTAAGATGGGGATTAACATTGAGGAGAAGCTCACTGTTAAGTTGGGCAATGGTGGGAAAAGTAAAGTTTTGGTCTGATTTATGGGTGGGAACTCGAAGTTGAAGCTTTTATTTCCTAATAATGTAAATTGGCTGCTAATTAAGAGGCGTGGGTACTGGATAATTATGCTACGGGTAACCAGGGGGCATTGTGGGGTTGGGATTGCTGCAGGTTTCCAGCTTCGGATGCAGAGATGACGGAGGCGACGGAGTTTGTTGTCGTTTCTTCAGGATATGAAGGTTACTAAGGATGCGGATCAATGGGTCTGGTGTAACAAAGATGATAAGTTATTCTTACTAAGGAGCTCCGTAATAACATCGTGGCGGCTGCCTTAAGTGTGTCCGATATCGAAGTTGAATTCCCTTGGAAGTGTCTAGCACACGTACAAACATTAAACTGTTTCTGTGGAGAGTTTTGATGGGTCGCGTTGCGTCTAAAGAAGGTCTTTCAGCCGTGGTATCCTGCTTGCTAACTCGGATTGTGATAGATGCAATTATTATGTGTTGAGGACGTTGACCATTTGTTCGTGGGATGTGTTTTCGCTAGATGTATATGGTGGAACATCCTTGTGTGGTTAAGGATTCCTTGGCCTCCGGATGAAGTTTCGATTGCCGGCTTTGTGAAGAAGATCCAGAACAATTCTGGAAGTAGCAAGTGGAAAAAAGACTAGTCTTCCTTGTGGTCGTGGCGACGGTATTTGTGGCGCATTTGGGATGCTCGAAATAAAATGTTGTTCGACGGTCGTTTTGTTCCGGTGAGACTCTCTGTTGACATGATAAAAGAGGATAGCTTTCTATGGATTACGCATAGAAATGGTGTCCGGCCAATATCACTTGGAGAAATTGGAAGAACTTCGATGTTGTGAGTTGTTTGTAATCTTGGGCGGTTCTTCCCAGTTTAGTTGTTGGGTTTTGTCGTTTTTTCCTTGTTTCGTTTGTTTTGTTTTGTACCCTTCCAGTTTCTTGCTGGGTCTATATATTATATATATAGTTTTTGGCCGTTCAAAAAAAAAAAAAAAGAAGCGAAAATAAAAATTCATACACGGTAAAACACGAAAAACCTGATTATGTTTAAGTTTGACACAATTCCGTTAAATTCGTAAAACATGTTTGCAAATTGTTTTCCATGGTATTTATAATCAAAGAAACACTGCGCCATAAGATTTCATTGGCATTGATGTTTATCTTCTTTAAGACACGTTCTGGCTTTTTTACATTTTGTGTCTACTCAAATTGAGCAAAGCATTTATATTTGTGGTGTAGAAGACATTTGAGAATTCTAATTAAGCTAGCTTGTGGAAATTAGTTATTAGTCCACAACTATTTACATCTATTATTAAAAACCATAAAAACGAATATTTGTAACGGTTTTGATACTCATACCAATGTTTTAGTGTCGGAATTAGTTCGGTTGATCATGACATCGGAACGGCACGTCGAGTCACTCGTATAGCTAACAAATTTCGAACGAAATTCTTATGGAGATGCATATACAAATAAGCACATCGCAACGGTTTATTTGGAATTTTAAAAAGCATTCATTACATAATATAAAACGAAAAGGGTTAAAAAACGTCAATGTATATATAAAAGAAACTTAAAGCTTTGGTTACATATATGTTCGTGTGGAGGCAGTACGGTTTCCGAGCGAACGCGTAATCCCACTGTACCAACGTGAACCCGGTTCAGACAAACATAGTCTGGACGCGTGGGGTGATTAGGGCTTGCCAAGAAACGGGTGTGATGATTTCTGTCATACAGTTAAGAAAGTCACCGTTCAAAAAAACATATATGTTCATGCTTCAACTATTTATACATTATTTCTCTCTGTTGAAAAATTTTACGTCGAGACATAGGAAAAAAAACATGTTTGCAAATGTATGCTAAAAAAATTTAAAACATGTAACCGAAGAGTTATTAAGAAAAACAAAATTTTGTTAAAAATAATTATAATAGTAAAATAATAGATGCAATCTTAAACATTAAAAATAATTTGAATAAAAAACTTAACTAAATTTCGTTTCAGTGTAAGTAAAATTGTGTTGTGGTATTAATACGTTGGATATGGCTTTAGCAAGTAGTAAGAATTCAAATCCCATTAGTGGAAAAAAAATTAGCCGTAAAAAAATGGTTATAATGTAAGAAACTAATCATAAGACTACACAGTGTTGTCATGCGTCATGCTCTTGAGGGGGCATGAACCGACACGTGGATCCAACTCATTTTACCCTCCAAAAGGTTATTTACACAGGTGGTGGTGGCGTAGACGGTCGATGGGTGGCCTCCACGTTACCATGGATTTATTATTATTATTACTAGTGTGAATGCTCGCGCGTTGCTGCGGGTACATGTGTTTTATTGTCGCAGGTTACATGATAGGTTTCACATAATTTATTTTTAAAACCTAGGACACCCGCCCATTGTGGGCCGAGTTGACAATATGCGACGGGGCACATACCATCAAGCAATTAGGTTGTTAGTGAAGTGCCATGGATTTAGAGAACAGCGTCGCTGAAGACTTGTGTGAAAAAATTCCAGTAAAAGAAAATAAAAAATATACCAAATAAAAATCAAGTCTTTTAAATTTCATGTTGCATCTCAACTACCATATATGGAAAGCAAAACTTTTTTCAGTACAGAAATGGATTACCTGTCTTTCTTTCATTTTTTTTTGAACGGCGACACTGTTAATTCCACCTTTACCTTGCACTTGCAATGATTTGAACCCACAACCTCACATTTGTAAGGGGGGTGATACTTGTCTTTCTTAACCGTGGAAAGTGCTACATTGCACTTCGTTAATTCGGTAATTATACTGAAGCCTGTCTATATCTTATTCTTTTTACCGTCAGAAGTCAGGTCCCAAACTCATCATCCTCAATAGCCCGCCTCAGAAGCACATAACACCACAAACTGAATCAAATGCTTTGATTTAAGTTTAGCAGTTTGTTTTATACGACTTTTCAGAGATAACATACAATTTTAGTAGATTTAGTTTCTCAATAATGCATGTATTCTTTTTATATCTAAATATGAAAGCATCAAATAGGCATGTGTCAACCATATAGTTCAAGTGAAGGGGAAAAAAAGTATGAATATCTCCACATACAAAGCCTAGTTTTTTAATGAACCGGTGGTGATTGTTGGAGATATATGTTTTATATGTTTTTGTTCAGGTGATTCGAGACTCCTTGCTTTTGTTGTTTATCCGTTAACTTTTTTTCTTTTTGCATGCCTTGACAAAAATACATACTATATTTCAAAAAACTATAGATTTAGTGATCATAAAGTATGATTAATTCCTAATAAAGGAATTTAAATTTTGGACACAAAAGGGCAAAAAAATACACATTTTGACCATTTGTAACATATGGGTCGAGGAGGGGGTTAAAAAATGTCTATTTAGAAACTTTATATATAAAAATGTGTATGATGTATAAAACTGAAAATTGCGTATATAAATCCCAATTCGATTAATCCATGTTAATCCCAATTGATCCCCATACATGATTATTGGATACTTTAGTACCATAATGAGATCTTGATTGATCTGTTCACTTCACCGTCTAAACAAACTTGCAACAAGTGATCTGTCTTTGATTATTCAATATATGTAGTTTTTGGTGTAGCAACGGGCAAAGGCTGCCTTCTGAATGTTGGGCAATTAGCCAATTACAGATCACATGAACGTTAAGTGCAAAGCTAATCTCCAATGCATGCTATATCTTATATTCTTTTTATGGTGTGGTTTTTTTTTAGATTGGTGGATGACAAATACACTATTGAGGAGCGTGGTCCCCTTGCTCCAAATAGAAGGATGATAACATATAAACTATTTAGTGTTTTGTAATGAGCAGGGGTCAGTTTGTGTTGTATTTTACCTAGGTCAAACAGGTAGAGTTTTAAAACTTCCCTAAAACTGAAAGTTGTCAAACACTCAAAACAGAACGCACGTTTCTAAAGTTTATTTTAGATTGTTACAACTTCTGAACTTATGTTATCCACAAAAAGTAATTATTATTTTCCATAGTTTTCTAACCACTGTTTAAGCCTGACAAGAAGTGTTGACAGTCAATTTGACCTGACTTTTGACACGTTACCCAACCTGCCAACCCGCCCATTATCCATCCTTAATGACTGCATTTTCAGGCCGCCTTAACAATTACGCTTGCACATTGTTAATCCAAGCAACAATGTAGTGTTAGGTAACCGTCCAACTGAATGCACAACCCCATGGTTTACTAAACAGATCCTCGACCGAATCGCTCTTGCCAAAAAAAAAAAGGCGCGTCGATGATTACGCCCTTCTCGAGTCATGGAAGAATAGCTCTACTGCACGAGATTGTTGTCGCTGGAAGCGGCGTAGGCTGCAAAAATGCCACAGGCCGAGTCGGCACACTTGACCTTTCTGGCATTTGGTCTGAAGAACTTGAGCAAACACTTGGTTTCAATGGTGAAATGACTATTCTTTTGCTTTCTTTAACCTCGTTAACATATTTAGACCTCGGCGGAAACAGTTTCACCCAGATCCCTGAAATCATCGGATCATTAAAAAAGTTTGCAGCACCTCAACCTATCGGGCATCAAACTAACTTCACCCAAATTACCATATCAACTGGAAAATCTTTCAAATTTGCAGACTCTTGATCTTGCAACGACATCATTTATCATCAAGAACACTTGGTTTCATCGCTCGATCAAGTACCTAAATCTTAGTTATATACTTATATTGATCTCAGCGAGTCCGTTGGCTTACTTAACACCGCGATCAACTTTCTTCCTTTGTAGAGCTGCAACTTGTAATCTGTTTGCTTCTGAATAACACAGCCAACTCATTTCTTGCTCCAATGACCAACTTGTCCGATTCTTTTGCCATACTTGATATCAATTCTAACAATTTAAAGACAACATAATTTAAAACTTCAATAACCCACACATAAAACATTCAGTTGAGATACAAATACAATCTATATCCACACAACACATTGGTCTCACTTAAGTAACAAAAAAACTTGGCAAATGTAACATAGATATGGTAACAAACTAACCTGAATGTATAGTATGTCTAATGGTTGAACAACAAGACATCGCTGTGAGTCTTCAACAAATGGTGGCAGGGCCTCTATTATAATGCATCAAACAAAACTTTTAATAAACAAAATTAAGATCAAAGGTAATGTATCAAACAAAACTTTTATATAAAAATAAGCAGAAAGAGTGTGATTACAGGTCAATGTATTAAAAACAACCTGATGGTTGCCGATCTATACAAACATGCGGCAGAACTCCGAATCTTCCATCGTCAGACCTTGAATGCTCTTCGTAATCCGCTGGTGGTTCGTCTTCCACCGGCAGTTGGTTGTAGAGTCAAACATTACTTCTGTTGGCAAGCATCACTACCATTATCGCCGGAGAGTTGGCTCACTAACGTTTCGCATGAGGCCACAACCCCATCTCTTCAGAGTATAAATGAGTATTCATAAGGACTTTCAATTTCAATGTACATTCAATGTCAATTGAGAGAACCATAATCAAATAATCATAACTCATAAGCATACCAACAACCATAATCATTAATCATAACAGCGTACACCCTCTTGCTTTCACCTGGGTTGACACCTTTATTAGCAACAAACATTAAACCATAGAAAAAATAATAATAATGATGAGACAAGCTTCTTGATTTATCAAATTAAAAACCTAGATATAGTCTATAAAAAATTAATACACAAATCATCTATCTTTCTGATGTAATACTAATATCAATATAATAACCTTCTAATAAAAAATGACTCATGATCTCTGGGAATTCCAGTGGCAAAATCTAGAGTTTTGCTTACATATTATGCTAGTATATCTATCAAGAAGAAATGAATTTTCTATTTTGAGAGTACTTATTCTATAGTTGACACCATGTTATACTCTCTAAATTATTAATAAAAATGTAGCATACAAATATATCAATAAATAAGCATACTTACCTTTGCATATTGATAATATTCATATTCTGCATCAACAACTTCTCAGATCGAATTAGCCTCATTTTGTTGCTAAAACATAAATGTAAAACAAATGTGGACAATTATTACTAAAATAAATGACGTTCTTAATCACAGGTAATTGTTCCATAAGCACATATATTATAAATTTTATTAACAACCAAACACACACTCGCAAGAAAAACCAAAAAATCTTTTTATAAGTCAACAATGAAGTCATAAATCCTTGTTCTAAGGTCGGTGATATACGTATTTTGTTCTTTGAACAACAATAAGCCCTTTTCTCCATTTACTTCCAAATCATGCCTACCTATTAAAAAAAAGTAGCAAATGTAAGAGTTCTTGCATGCCAATGATGTTGTAGCCTAGTGGTTGCAATGGAGGTGGGAAGGTTTACCCACTTTGTGGGGTTCCTGCCTGGGAGGTCACAGGTTCGAATCCCACTCAGAGTAGGGTTATTCTGAAATGAGGGGCTGGACCTTTAGAGGGGGCCCAAGGACCGGACCTGAAGGGTGCGGGGCTTCGTTATGGGTGGTGTACCGTTGACCGTTCAAAAAAAAAGAGTTCTTGCATACCTGGATGCTCTTCAATCATGATCAAGGACTCCGGATAGATGCCTTCTGCAAGGAAGCTTTTATGAATCAAACCCAAATGGCAAAAGATTCGCACACGGGATTCCAAGTTTCGTGCTTCGACTGAAAAATAAATATCAAAACTAAAAAATGATAAAATTCAAACCCGGTGAAAGGGGATTCCAACACAACCACAATCAATCGATTCGGATAAATTCAATACCTTAGCACCATCAAGTGTGCATCACATTCACGAATGCACGAACCAATGAAATTAACAATCACAACCTTCCTTCCAACTTCACAGAACCAAACATTAGGACATGACTGTTTCCCGTTAATATCCCGCATTCGTGAACCCTTTTACTGAAAAACAGGCTGGCCACCAACTGATATGGAAACATAGACTGGGGAATTTACACCTCTTGGCATCAAACCCTGCCAACGGAAAACCAAAGAAAAAAAAAGGAATTGCAACAAAATCTCTTTAAGAAAATGCTCACATTAATTAAATATACAATATATCATCATATTCCTCATCAATTGCTCTTTTTTTTTTTGAGACCAATGCAGAATTCATCGTTCAACTATGTCTCATTTTTGGTGCGAACATCATGGTTATGGGCAAGCAATGTAGTAAAAAACACTTGTGTCAGAATCCTTAGCTATACACATACATAATAGAACACAATACTGAAAGCATTTACAAGGTCCCATTTAATTTTGTAGATCCCACAAAATGAAGCCATGATTATATGGTGTTATGCTAATGCACCCGAAAACAACAACTCCACAAAATTAAAATGAATGGAAAATGAATACTGGTTAAGGTTTTTGTGTACAAATAACTTCCATTAAGAGTCACGATATTAAGAGAAGCAAAAAGCCAATCAAACTAAACATGTACAACAATAAACACAGATGTAATTATGTTTTACCACCTTGTTATACTATTAAAAACTGCAAAAAAAACATTGATGCTGGATAAAAATGTGCCAATTTAATAAAACCTTTTAATTTATTAAGCACGTGTAGTTTTGTTTCTGTTACTACAAGTTCATAAAACCATGAGATTGGAAGTTCACTTGTGCATTTACAGTGACAATTGGTCAAACATTACACAAAGAGATAGAGATAGAGGATGGACCTGCTTCTAGCGTCCCTTAAACAAACATAAACCAATCAACAATCTAAAAAAAATTTAACTGAAGAACCGACAATGAGAAATCAAATTATCACAAATAGGAATATCAGTGGTGAACTAAAAATGCAAGATTACCTAACTTCCTTGGCTTTCTTAGTTGCATCAATCGGGATGATGATAAACTCGGTGAGGGAACCTGAGATCAAAGATACAAAAATCATAAATCATGAATCAATTCAACAAACAAACCAAATATCATGAATCAACTTTGGAAATAGCCCTAAAAATATAAACCTGATAACACTGAAATGAAGTCACAATTGTGGACGATTGAATGAGAATTGCTGAAGATAAAGGACTGGTGGCTGGAAAAACGAAGGGGTGGATTGATTTCGCATTAATTAAAACATTAAATTGGTTGGGGTTACGAAGTTGAATGATCTGCGTAGAAGGTAGAAGACTGTATGATTTAGGAGTTGAGTGTAGATTAGAGGCATGGCGATTCATTTGTAGGTATTAATGGTTAGGTTAACTGCACACGCTTCTCAGTAGGTGACACAAGGGCAGGGATGGAACAAGTTTTTAGTTTTTAACTATATAAAAGCTTGATAAAATTACTTTAATGTCCTCCTAAGTGTCTTAATTGTCACAATTTTTCCAATAATACCCTTAAATTTCTTGCTTTATTAAGTTGTATATGTAGCTTTAAAAATTATACCCATAACAAAATTACAATATGGTACATCACTCTTCCTTAATAAGATAATATAGATTATTATTATTATTATTATTATTTAAAAATCACCAAATAACACATAATATTAAAAATAAATATAAACATTACATTAAAAATAAAAATATAAACTAAACAAACCTAATCTAAAAATTAAAAACATAAAATAAACAAACCTAATCTAAAAATTAAAAAATATAAAATAAACCTAAACTATAAAACCTGATATTAATTCCCCTGGATCATTTGCCACGGTAATAAGTGAGGAAACTCACTATGGCCATCAAACTCGTACTTGATTTTGATGAATTCAACCGCCTCATATTCAGGGGGTATTGGAGGGACTTGTCGCAATATTTGTGTGTGCTTAACATGGGGTAAAGGGGTTTTTATATATTAAATTTAATAATAAATATACAGTTTCACCTAACGTCAAACGATCAAAAACATTTGAATTAGTTGGCCCAATGAATGACCGCCACGTCAACCGTCAAGTGTTGCCACACATCGATGGAAAATTTCCACCGAGTGTGCCTTACGCCTTGCTTAACGCTAGCTGCGGTGTGGTGGGCTGGCGTGAAAGGACTTCATGACCCATTTTCACGCCACCACATCATGTAGCCTAATCTATATTTATTTTCTATATATACTATATTAAAGAAACTCGATAGATAGGATTGTAATTTTGTCACACTTTTAAGATGGCATATGAAGAGGCACAATTTAAATCTCTAATTTTTACTCATTTTCTTCCCTTTATACCCCTACTAACAACCTTTGATAGCAATTGTACAAATAGCTAATGCAACTCATTCATCCATCTACCTCACATTCAATTCTCTGATGATTGGTAAACTGTTTTTTGGTCTGCAAACGAAAAGCCTTGAATTGAATTTACCAATTCAATATCAAAGGAGTTTCAAATCCTCTATTTTTAAACAAAGTTCCTACTCGATTTCTCAATTTCATGTGTGATTCATGTTCTTTTGATCTTTTCTTCTACCATTTTCTGTATTTGTTTACCCTGATTTCATATCACCACAGAAGCTTGCATTTGCCTTCTTTGTCAGGTATTTAAATTCGTCTCTTTTTAGTTTGAATTGCTAAGGTTCGTGTTGTGAATTGTATTTAACCGTTGATTGTGATTTCTATTACTAAATTGAGTTTTTTTGTTGGATTTTATATTGTTAATATTTTTGCTTGTCTTTCTGTTATAGAATTTGATATATAAACAATGATTTCTTGATTTTAGATTGAAAAGAAAAGGGTAATTGTTTGAAAACTTGATTGGAAGTTTTAATAGTTGTTAACTATTTGGAAAGCTTGTACCCAAGTGTACTACATGAGTGGAGATGCACGGAAGGTAGAATTGATGCTGTTGGTAAGCCTTCTATTCGTCTCCTCCACTTTTGCTTTTAATACATATTTCCATGGAAAAACAAGAAGAAAATAAACAAAATGTAATGTAAGAATATTATATCATCTTGTTTCACAGAAAAATGACAAACAAGTATATTTAGTTTGCAGAGGTTAGTACCTACTTCAGTTTGAAACCAGATTCATTATTTCATAGAAATTAGAGAACATGTTGAAAACTAAATGCACTTGGACATATATAGCATGCTTAACTTAGACTCATTTTACCAATAATTTTTCATTTAATCTAGATTGATTTGATCATGTAGAAGGATGACAATGAAGAGAAGACATGCAAATGAATGTTACTTGAGGCTTTAATTTATGTTTTTATTTGTCGAACATGGTGTTAACTGTTGTCAGTTTTAATCTAATTATTTACCATATCTAAATTCCCTCAATTGAAGTATAGTTGTTTGTCCCTAGGGCTGCAAACAAACTGAACTTTTAGCCAACAGTTCGTGAACCGTTCGGCGGGAAGTTCGTTTGTGTTCGTTCGTTTAGTAAAATGAACGAACACGAACAAAAAAATTCGTTCATTTAGTTAAACGAGCAGACACGAACATAGGTTGTGTTCGTTCATTTATGTTTGTGAACATTCGGTAACGTGTTCGTTTATGATCGTTCAAAGACTTCAAGTATAAGATGTGAACTTAGCTTTTTTAGACATACTTTATTATGTTTACTATGGTAAATACTAAGTATGTTGGATCTACTTAATGTCTTAATATATGTGAATTCGATATTATTCGAAAGTTCATATATGTTCGTTTGTGTTTCTTCCCGTTCATGAACACTTACTTGTGTTTGTTTGTGTTCATGAATGTTTATTTGCGTTCGTGTACGTTCATGAACAAAATTAACAAACGAAACACAAACGAACATGAATGAACACGAGCGTTTTCTTAACAAACAAACATGAACAGAAAATCTTGTTCGGTAAGTGTTCATGACTGTTCGTGAACACACATATTTCTTAACAAACAAACACGAACAAGGCCTTGTTCGTGTTCGTTCGATTCGCTTGCAGCCCTATTTGTCCCTTTCATTATACACTGATTTAAGAATCTTAATGGCGTTTATGCAATTTATGGTTACTAAAAGGCTAGGTCTCATCTCTCCCAGTCTTAAATTCCGCTTCAGTAAAATTCCTTCAATCTCGAATTTCAATGGTTGTTCAATTTATAAGAATTTAGGTATATGTATGAGAAGAATT
Source organism: Ambrosia x helenae (assembly GCA_030844895.1). Lineage (NCBI taxonomy): Eukaryota > Viridiplantae > Streptophyta > Magnoliopsida > Asterales > Asteraceae > Ambrosia > Ambrosia x helenae. The sequence continues at coordinate 41,997 of JAUTDX010004188.1, read as the reverse complement.
TTGATAACAAAAGATAAATGTGTAGTCATGTCATTATCAGCTTCATATGTGAATGATTTATATGATTCGGCTGTTATTGAGATGATTTACCACTATTTTTACAAAGCAAAAAGACTCTTATTTTGCCTGTCACCAAATCTTAGTTTTAAAGTGTAACACACACATTTTTAATAAATTAATATTAATGGTTGTTGCAAGAGATCACAAATGAATTGACATGATATGCTTTAACAACGTCATATACTTGCTACCATCCTTTATTGTTATTTTTTCTAACTATTGTGTCATGTGTTGATTAATAATCAAATTTGGGAATGTGTTGAAATAGGAGATAGAAGAATGCCTACAACTGCTCAAGAAATGGGTGATTTAGTAGATCCAATATATACTTTGGTTGATAGAAATTAGCATGTTAACTTAGTCACCTGACGGCTGACACTTAATAAGTAGATAAATATTTATTTGAGAATGGCTTATTCGAACCACAACATTTGGGTACCTAGGTGTACTATTGAATCTACATTTTTGCGTTTTATAAATAATCACATTGTTGTATTGCAATTTGTATTTAGATCCCGCGGCAATGCGTGGGTAAACCCACTAGTAGTTTGATATGTTCCATGAATAAAATCATGACAAAACTTAGAAAAAAAATAGATGATTGTTGGTTCAAACAAATAAAGGCCCAAATGTTAGAGTTGCATTCATTTGGTAGTGCGGGCCGCCTCATGCAAAAAAAGCGAAAACACAGGCCCAAATTTATGTGTTGGACAAGCCTTTTTAACATCCGACCCAGGTGAATTGCGGCCCACTCATAAGAAAACAGAAGCTTATTCATTCTAGGTTTGATTTTAAGTTATAACTTATAACTTATAAGAAATCAACATTTTTTTTAATGCAATAATTTTTTAAAATACTTTATTTAAATAAATAGCTATGCAAGTGGGTGCAAAATTCAACATGTGTTAAAATCAACATATGTTTTATAATATAACCATGCTTGTGAAAGTAGTCTATACAAATTCTATATTACAAAGATGGTCATTTTGATATTCATTTTTGTAAACTTTTTAAAGTAAGATGGTCAAACTGCCATCACAAATTTTACTTATTTATTTTCTTTATATTTTAAAACACGAGACCAAAACTCAAGAATTTCAAGACCACAAACTAGCATTTCGAAATTACAATTTGAAAATATAATTATTAATAAAACCAATCAATAAAATTAAGCAAAAATCAAACTTAAACCCCTTAAATCTTTATCTTAACTTACACCCAAATCAAAAAGCGTATTTATGGCCAAAACAACCCATTAACCAAAACAATTAGAAAATAAATTCCACTTCTATACTTGACTAGTTATCTATAATACCATATAATAATTGGAATTAAAATGTAACATTAATATCCATACTCTGCTTTTAGTATTTTACTTTAAACTAATAGATAAATGATAAGCTGAAAGAAGTATTAATGTTATTAAATGTAGTAGGAATAGTGGAGTCAACAATCGGTTGCACATCGTCACCAACGTAGACGGTATAGGTAAACAAATGTGTAAAATGGGCGTGTTAAAGTTATAGTTACAAGCATAAGCAAGCATTTTTTTAATTAATCTTACATCATTACTCTTCTATTTTCAAACCAAGGATGCTAGTATAAACATCAATAACATTTCTTCAATATAGGGATGCTACCCATACACTTTAACTATAGCTTATTTATTTCAGTGTTAATTATACAAATGGACCATGGGTATGTTTAGCAAAAGTAGCTGGTGGTGGTAACTGGAAGCTGGAAGCTGGTAGTTTTTTAAATATATTTTGGTGTTTGGCAGAGTAGCTGGAGATTTTAATAAAATGTATAAAAATGATCAAAATGGACATAATTAAAAGTTTGTAAGGAAGGTTTTTATTTTATTTTTAATGATAGAATGGGTATTTGTGTCATTTACTCATTAAAAGCTTGTAGCTAGTAGGAGTTTTTTCTTAAACGCTAGTACTAGTAACTTTTCAATATAGAGCTTTTTCTCCTAACCTAAAGCTTCAAGCTCTTTCAATCCAAACAACGCTTTTTATTAAGAGTTTTTTCTTAAAAGATTGAAGTTACTAAAAGCTCTTTAAAAGCTTCTTGCCAAACATACCCCATGTGGTTTGGTCTAGCTCACATTTACGACCTAAGTTTCAAAAGTTACAAGTTTGGATGATGCGGTTTTCGTTTTGTAAGATATTTTAGGTTTTTACAACTAACACATTTTATAAAAAAAAAATTGTTAACTTTTTGTAAGATGACTATTTTATGCTCACATAGACGACAACGACAACCATGTCCAGTATAATCCCACTCATAGCATCAAAGTCATTGATAGAGTTTAAGGATGGTGAGATCTAGCTAAGTCTTACCTCTATCTCTAGGAATAGAGAGATTGCATCCTACCCTCATATAGATCATTTGTGTAGTTAACGCGCTGTATTTTAGTCAAATGAGTTGTTTTTATAAATACACATATATAGGGGAGAGCTAGAATGAAAACCAACTTGAGTTGAAAACCTCGTAAAAAACTCCATATAATGATCATTTCTTTTTGTATGTTTAACATATATAATACATGTTATTATAGTTATTACAAAAATAAAATAAAATTGTACGAAATTGTTACACAATAGTGGATAGACCCACTCGTTGCGTGAGGAGTTCAAATTTGTAAGGCTCGGTTTTGACGGCATATGCATTAGTATTAACACCACAAACTATTAACTTCAAACCGTTGTTAAAAATAAGCAGGTCACGACGTCAAAATCATAATTTTATAAGGAAAAAGCATATTGTTAAAGGATCTAAGAGAAAACAAAAACAAAATAACATTAAAAACAAAAACCTCTGGCAAACTTTGAAGATTTGTACATTCATGCTTGGATTACTTATACATTATCATGGCATCTCGGTGTTGAATAAAACTTACATAGTTGTGTATTTAAATTTTATTAGAAACATACTTTAAAATTTACAAGAGAAATGCACAAAAAAAAAGCGTTTGATTGTGAGACTTTTCATCTTCTCATTAGTGCATAGAGGAAGAAAAAATAAAGAAAAACCTAGGATGTAAGTAGTATTTAAGGCAAAAGATCAATTATATAACAAAAAAAAAAAAAGATTTAAGTTGCATGTGTAACATGTGTAACATTTAAACATTAACAATTGTTACACCCTCCCCTAACCTTCTTTGGTTAACTGTTACTCATCTTTCCTACTATTTCATCTTTTCAACGATCTCTAGAAAACATTCGGTCAACAGTTTTCTTTTTCGATACTTAAAACAAAGCTCTATCACTATTTTGCCTGGTGCCATCTAGTAACCCCCCAAACAAATGTACCACAATTCAGATCACAACCACACATGCTTCAAAATTGTTTTGGAATATTGATTTGATAATGAAGAGATATGAGACCGCGCAACCGCACGGGCCCACATCTCCATACACGCAGCATAAGACGCTTACGTGGACTTCTAGAAAGCCGCGCAGGACACCTCGTACCATGACAAACTAATGACCGACAAGGAAAGGGACACCCAGCCAATCAGAGGCGTTTATCCCTGCTCCATGATCGCCTGCAGGTACGAGGTACAGAATAGTACGAGAAAGGACAGACACAAGACACGTGGACCAATAGCAAAGCGACAGCGCAGCGGATGACAACGGCCCAATCGTACAGCCAGCTGTCATTCTTCTTCCATCCAATCACAGGCGACCTCAGAAGGCCTATAAATACCCTCTTGGGTCAGACGAAGAGAGGATGAACAATCAGGGAGAGAGCTACACATAGTTAAGAAGAATAGATTATAGTCGAAGCGCTGTAACGATTACTGTCTTGAGTCTTGTAATAACTATCGGTTATCAATAAGAATTGTGTCCTTACTCGTACTCATATTCCTAGTATATTGTTATATCGGTGTTTTTCATTGGCGCCATCCGTCTATTTGAGCATACAAGAACACTAAAAACTTCTATTTTCAAGCACAATAACTATGTCTCTCATACCTCCATTGCCAAGCTTCACCAATGCCAACTCAGACACCGACGCTGCCCAGGGAGGCACCGGCCAGTCTGGGAATAACGCAGAAGTTCAGCAACATGCGACAAACACGGGTCCGGTTGTCACCCCATCCTCGGAGACAAAACGGACCCCCCTTTTTCTAGTTTCTAACAGAAACAAATCAGGCTCCCCCAGTTGAAAATGCCGCGCCGATGGTTAGTCCGGAGGTATGGTACGCTCAACAAAAGGAAGCCCTGAAACGTATCTACATACAGAAAATGAAAGAGCAGCAACTCAGAGAGACCGCCGCACACTTTCTTACAGCGAAGGCCGTCCGGCGCTGCAAGGAACAATGGTGGAAGTAACCATGACACAGACCCAACATGGAGAGAAGACTCAGATGAGTCCCAGAGTCGATTCACCCGCGACATAAGCCAGCCCTTGAACAACACCGTTGAGCGGGGGCACTTTATGACCGGTGACGACGACCTCACCAAACCTTACTATCCTCCATCGTTCATGGAAAAATCAAAATTCACTCCGCGCATTGCGCTGACTCCCCTACCCCCAAAGACAAAAATCCCAAGTATCCTGGGTAAATTTGACGGTACGGGGGATCCAGACGATCACCTGCGAACTTTTGAAGTCGCAGGAAAATGCGCACAATGGAGTTTGCCAGCATGGTGTCACATGTTCGCGCAGACACTCACGGGGTGCTGCGCGGGTATGGTTTGACAGCCTACCGAACGGAAAAAAATAGACAACATCAAGGAACTGACCAATAAGTTCTCGGATCACTTCAGCCAGAACAAACGCATAGAGCGCGACTCAACTGACATCTTACAAGTAAAGGCGGCGCGACAACAGTCAATTGAAGACTACATCACTCGATTCAACCGAGAAAGCACTACAAATCGGGCCCATTGGTTTCGAACTCATGAAAGCAGGCTTCACGCAAGGGGTACGTTGTGATTCCCTCATTCGCACCCTAGCCGGATGTACTGGAATGCCCAACACATGGGACGAGATCATGAAAGGAGCCAAGACTTATGCAAAAACAGAAAGGGAACTATCCGTCTGGAACCGAGTGCAAGCACCACAATACACAGACGGTCCAAGCACAAGCCGCGCGCTTAAGGCATGGTCGACAGGACAGAAGGGGAAGAGGATCTGTCTGGAACAGACTCCAAGGAGGCGCCCAGACAAAGACCAAACCCATCGAAGTCCACGACCACAAGGGAAACACCCAACATGAGCACAGGTCAGGAAGAAGGAGCCAAAACAATTGGACTCCGCTCACAAAAACTCCAGCGCAAGTGCTGGCAACAGAAAACGTCACGTTCCCTGAACCCAAGGTAATCAAACGAAGGGACAACCTGGATCCAGGGAAGTTCTGCGCATATCACCAAGATATAGGACATGACACAGACAAATGTTACCAGCTACGACAAGCAATTGAGGAGGCCCTGAAGTCAGGAAAACTTGGGCATTTGCTAAAAAATGTCGAGCGCAAGCAGCAAGAAGGGCCACCCCAAAAGAAAATAAAAAACGTCAGTTTGATGATACACTCCGACAGACGAAAGCAAGCAAAGCGGAAGCCTGATCAAGTGGCAGAATGGCGGGAACAGCAGGTACACTTCCCAACAGTCAAAGGTGGACCCTCATCCACCCGCGCACTAGTCATCACAGCCATTTTTGACCACTACAGGACCACCCGCGCATTGGTCCATACTCGGAGTAATTCTGAAATCATGTATGAGCAATGCTTTAACCTCCTTGATGAGGAAGACAAGCAGCGCCTGCGCCCAGTTAACTCACCAATCATGGGTTTCTCAAATGAAGTCATATCTCCACTTGGAGAAATCTCTTTCCGACTAACAATGGGGGATAAGACACATTCAAGAACGGAAGACGTCACTTTCCTTGTTATCCCCACGAAATCCAGGTATGACATCATTTTAGGGCGCGAGGCAATGGCCGCTTACAACATGGTCCCCTCAACAATACATGGGGCCATCGGGTTTCCCACTCCAACAGGCGTAGCAATCATATGGGCCAACAGAGAATGCGCCATGACAGAGAAACCACACCCTGCCAAAATGCTAAAGGCCACCCCGCGCACAGAACCAGAGAAGTGGGTCCTCAACCCCAAGTTCCCAGAGCAGACCGTCACACTAGGGGCAGCTGTCTCCGAAAACGTCCGAGATCACCTGAAACAGCTCCTGAGAAAAAACATAGATGTTTTCGCGTGGCAACCGTCAGACATGGTAGGGGTCCCGCGAGAACTCGCCCAACACAAGCTCAACACATACCGTTCAGTCGAGCCAATCGCGCAGAAGCGCAGGAGTATGGGCGCCGAAAAAGGCCAAAGCAATGAACGACCAAGTCAGTGAGTTGTTGAAAGCTGGAATTCTTAAGGAAACAAGATATCAAACATGGGTGGCAAACCCAGTCATGGTCAAAAAGAGCAACGGAAGCTGGAGAATGTGTGTGGACTACACAGATCTCAACAAAGCTTGTCCAAAAGATTGCTACCCGTTACCGGAGATAGATCTAAAAATCGACTCCCTCGCGCCATTCAGGTTCAAATGTTTCCTGGACGCCTACAAGGGCTATCACCAGATCCAAATGGCGCCGGAGGACGAAGACAAAACCGCTTTCCGAACGGACAAAGGTGTCTTCTGCTACACCAAAATGCCATTCGGACTCAAGAATGCAGGCGCAACCTATCAACGATTGATGGATCGCGCATTTGCGCAGCAAATTGGCAGGAACCTCGAAGTTTATGTGGATGACCTAGTCATCAAAAGCAAAGAAGAGGATCAAATGTTGAAGGACATTGAAGAAACCTTCAAACATCTGAAGCAAATCCACATGAAACTCAACCGAGCAAGTGTGCCTTCGGGATGGAGGAAGGAAAATTCCTAGGGGTAATTGTCACCAAAGACGGTTTCCGGCCTAACCCAGAGAAAATCCAAACCATAGCACAAATGCCATCCCCGTCAACATTGAAGGAAGTCTAGACTCTGAATGGACGCTTGGTAGCCATCAACAGATTCCTCTCCAATCACGCAACCAAGTCAATCCGTTCATTGAAACATTGAAAAGTTGCCTTAAAAAGAGTCAATTCAAGTGGACCAGTGAAGCAGAAAAAGCATTTCAAGACATGAAGGCCTGCCTAATGGACCTCCCAACCCTCACCGCACCACTACCAAGGGAGCCTCTAACAATGTATCTCTGCGCCACAGAGCGAGCTGTAAGCGCGGTACTGATGGTCGACCGCAAGCTGGTTCAGACTCCAATTTACTATATCAGCAGAGTCCTAACCGACGCGGAGACAAGATACACCACTATGGAAAAATTGGTGCTAGCGCTAGTGCATGCTTCGCGCAGGCTACGCCGATATTTCCAGGGGTCATCTGATAAACGTGCTGAGCGACTGCAAGCTGAACAACGTACTGTCAAAACAGAGCTATCAGGAAGGCTAGCCAAATGGGCCATCGAGTTGGGCGAACATACCATTTTCTACAAATCTAGACCAGCAATTAAGGGGCAGATCCTGGCAGACTTTATAGCAGAAGTACCCCAAGAAAAGGTAGAGGAATGTAGAGCAGAACAAGGTCCACAGCCACAATGCGAGGACAAAGCAATCTGGAACCTCTACACAGACGGAGCTTCCAATGATGACGGCGCGGGCGTAGGAATCCGGCTCGTCCACCCTGACGGGGCGGAATTCACCTACGCGATCTGGCTAGAATTCAAAACGACAAACAATGAAGCCGAATATGAAGCTTTCCTCGCAGGGCTCCGCATCGCACAAAAACTAGGCGCCAAACACGTCTTTGCACACGTAGACTCCATGTTAGTGGCAGGGCAGATCACCGGGAAGTACGACGCCAAAGACCCATCCATGGTAACATATCTCCAACATGCAAAAGAGCTAATGAGCAAATTCTCAAGCTGCACCGTCGACCACATCAGCCGCAGTCAAAACAAGCCAGCGGACGCTCTAAGCAAAATGGCATCCACCAATTTCGGCCATTTAGCAAAAGAGGCCCGCGTCGAAGTACTAACCGAGCCATCTGTTCCACCTAAAGAGGTTCATGTAATCCAAACCGGCATTGACAGCTGGATGACCCCAATCATCTCCTATCTTACCACAGGCGCGCTCCCAGATCAACGCGCTGAAGCCAAGAAGATACAGCACAAGGCGCTCCAGTACCAAATGCAAGATGGAGTGCTATACCGGAAATCGTATTTGGGGCCACTATTGAGATGTGTCGACGGAACAGACGCCGACTACCTAGTTAGAGAAATACATGAGGGGATATGTGGGATACACGCGGGGCCGCGCATGGTAGTTGCAAAAATCATGAACGCAGGCTATTACTGGCCTGGCATGCACCTTGACGCGCTTAAAATCATACGACGCTGCGACTCTTGCCAGCGCCATGCACCGAACACCATGCGCCCCAAGAATGATCTCATACCAGTGACATCCGCTTGGCCATTCCAGAAATGGGCCATCGATATCGTGGGCCCATTCCCAATGACCACGGGCAAAAGAAAGTACCTGATCGTCGCAATCGACTACTTCACAAAGTGGATAGAGGCCAAGCCACTGGCAGAAATCAACACAAGTCAAGTGAAGAAGTTCATCTGGGAATTCCTTATCTGCCGCTTCGGGTTACCAATGGAGATTGTCACAGATAACGGAACCCAATTCGCAGACAAAGGGCTCCTAAAATGGTATGCAGACCTGCACATCAAACCCATCTTCACATCAGTCGCGCATCCACAGGGCAACGGGCAGGTGGAACGCTGCGAACAGAAGTATCGTTGAAGGAATCAAGGCAAGGTTAGGAACAAAAGGAAAGGCTTGGGCAGAGGAGCTACCGAGCGTGCTATGGGCCAATCAAACTCTGACAAAAACGAGCACCGGTGAGACTCCGTTCAGCCTAACCTACGGCTCCGAGGCAGTGATACCAGCCGAAATAGGATGCCCGTCAGCAAGAGTCCTTTCAGCGAACCACACCGATAACGACAGAGAGCTGCGCACCAATCTAGACCTGCTTGAGGAACGCCGCACGCTGGCAGCGATAAAGAAGCAAACTACAAAAAGCAGCTGGAAAAATACTACAACACCAAGGTCAAGCTCAACACTTTCAAGACGGGAGACTTCGTCTTCCGAAACAATGAGGCCAGTGGCGCTCTGCCGCAAGGAAAACTCACACCCACATGGGAAGGGCCATACCGCGTCACAGAAGCGCTGGGAAAAGGAGCATACAAGCTGGCAACCCTTGAAGACAAACCTATCCCACGCACATGGAATGCAGCGCAGCTTAGAAAATGCTACATGTAATTGATATATGCATTTGTAATGAAGGCTATTTAGCCATTTAATGAGATGAATGCTTTTTTCTGTCCCAAACGCTTATTCCACTAGATATCCGTTCACCACACGCACAAAGCAACAAAGACATGCAAAAGCAGAAATGTCCTAAAATTAAAAACTGCAATGTTAATTTGCAACTTGGTAAAAGGCGCGCTGTGTGGTTAAGATACAGCGCGCACCCTAAACATTGTATGGCTAAGATACAATGTCCTAAAATTAAAAACTGCAATGTTAATTTGCAACTTGGTAAAAGGCGCGCTGTGTGTTAAGATACAGCGCACACCCTAAACATTGTATGGCTAAGATACAATGTCCTAAAATTAAAAACTGCAATGTTAATTTGCAACTTGGTAATAAGCGCGCTGTATGGTTAAGATACAGCGCGCACCCTAAACGTTGTATGGCTAAGATACAATGTCCTGAAATTAAAACTCTTAAACCATGCCTCCATTTTGAAACTCGCAGTCATTTGCAAGTTTATAACTAACACAATTGTTCTCACTAAGGCAACTAGGTTTTTTCAGTGACGCGCGTTGCGCGTTTTAATTCCGGTTTTGTGATGTGTACAATTATGAGATTCCCTATTCAGATTATAGCCAACATGCATGGTTTATAGCATTAGTGATTACACGTTTGAAGTCTAAGCCAAAAGGTAGTAATACAGGTTCATTTTTACAAATGTTTTCAAAAGGAAATGTGATATAAATCTGCCTTTTTTTGAAGGGCAACAACTTTCATTCAAAACCAACCAAGCGGACTATTTCCAAGGCTGAGATAGCCACAAACAACTAATGTCCGAAATCACTTGAGCGATCCTTACATTGGTTGCTTTAAGCACCTTCACATTCCGCGCCTTCCAAACTCGCCAACATGTTAAGCCCAAAATACCAAGAATCACTTCTTTCTTACTGGCCGAGTATCCCATATGCTCAACTACAAATATAAAACATGTTGCTATTTTCATATAAGAAAATAGGTAAAGATAAATTTTTAAATACTACGTCTTTTCAGAGGAAGAGATTTTTTTTAAAATGTTTATTGTTTTCTTATAATGATAGGTAGCCCCATTTATCGTGATTCTTCATACAAAATTCCCACTAAAAATATGAATCCTGCACATCATTGACTGAAAACAAAAGTATAGGGGGAATATGGCACCAGGATGCAATCCCACTCCACACTCCATCAACGAACCTGCATTCTGTCATCAGATGATTAACTGTTTCTTCAGCCTCATGACATAAGGCGCAAAGGCATTCACCCGAAATAATGTTTGTTTTTCTAAGCGCCACCTTCGTTGGGATCCGATCCAAGCAAGCTCTCCACAAAAAATATGTTACACTTGGCCGGCAACCATCTACACCAACAAAAAATTACTAATCGTCTCTTCTGTATTACCACTTCTAACCCAAACTTTCATATCCTTAACCGAAAGGCTCTGCAGCGAAATGTTGTTCCAGGTCCATGAATCCTCAAACTCATTTAAACAGTCCCGCACAGCAACCAAACACAGTTAATCAGCTGCTCCGTTTCCTGCACAGAACTCGGGTACCTCTTCCAGTACCAAATCACCACGCCCGCCAACCCGTGTTGACCAATTCTTTCCGCAATGGTACACCATTTATTCTTATCGAGGACAAATAAATCTGGAAACAGATTACTTAGGGGCGTGTCATGTATCCAGGAATCTAACCAGAATTTTATGTTCAAACCATTAACCACCTTCCCACGAATCAAACTGCTAAAAGAAGATCCGTTAATCAAAAGCCGAGACCCACTAATGACTATTTTACTCCAAACACCCCTCACATTCGAGTTACACGGAACCGGTTGCCATCTTCTTTTAGACCCATGAATGGCGTCAATAACTTTCCGCCACATAGCATCAATTTCCATTCTATACCTCCAAACCCATTTAAGTAAAATCTGCCTTTAGTTGGAGTTGTCATCCGCCCTTGTTTTCCTTGACACTGCTCTCATGGGCTGCAGTAAAAGTTTGTTAGTTTTTAATGTCAACAAAGCCATTTTGTCGAATTAAAATTGTTATTTAATTATTTATTAGAGAGAAATGTAACCTTTATCCTTTCCTTTTTACCTGGTGTAATATGAAAATAAAAAAAAGTCCCTAATTCATCCCCAAAACACATTTTTTCGATTTAAAATTGGTATTTAAAAAAAAGTTCCTATCCATACTTATTCATTAACGCAAGCACTTATTATAAATAGCAGCCTATTAAATTTTGTTTTGTACATTATAGGCTTTGTACATTCGTATATGCATACAACATGCGTAGCTGAATGGCAAGCTTTTGAGGACTATTAACAACATAGAGGATTCCTAGTACAGCAAAATGCCAAGAAGCACACTGTTGTGGGCGCCTGCAGGAAAAACAAACACCACACTACAAACTTGTTGTATCAAACATGAATCAATGTGATAATACTTCTTCAGATTCTTTAACTAAAAATAACTTGGGGCACAAAATTATGAAGCATGTAACATAATATTCAAAATTCTATAATTGCAAATGCCAAAGAGACGCCAATTAACTTTTTAGAATAATGATATTCTCATTGTTTCGGTTTGGTAGGTTTACTACATCTATTATCATTCACATTAATCATGAAGGCAAAATAGAAACTGGTGGCCTTACAAAAATGAAATACAAAACAAATAGGCTAACATGCACAAATTGACTTCACATGAAAACCCAGTTAAGCACATAATTTCCCTCCTGCTGAAAATCACTAATTATCATGGAAACTTTAACTCATTTTCTTTTCAACTATTTATTTATTTTACTTGTTTTGACCTGTTTAAGTTTGAACAGAATATGGATCAAAACACAACGTGAACCGACTATTAATATGTAGATAAATCAAACTTTGTTGCTACCCTAACAAACTCTCACCCATGTAGTTATTAACAAACTTTGACCCATCAAAGGTAGCATAAATCATATCATAACCAAGCCCCTATATTTTTCTTGTGTAGATTATCTGATGCGATGATATAATTGAACTTGCACAGAAAGTAAACACACCTTTCTTGCAAGTTACCTACAGCAACAATGGACCATTTTTATGTTTAATGCCACAATTTCAAGCCTTACCTTCTTACTGGTGAGCTTGTCTGGTTATATTGAAGTTTGGGAGCTTTTACAAATGATGGTCATATAAACTACATTCAAGTGAAGACTTACCTTCTTAGTGGTGAGCTTGTCAGGTTATCTTGATATTTTTCAAGCTTTTACAAACGACGATTCACATAAAAGCACAAACAACATTCAAATGAAAACTTAGCATCTTAGCGGTGATTATCGGTGATCTTAAATTAATTTAAGCTTATACTAACGACTGGTAAAAGCTAGACTTAATTTCACCATCTTCAATGTCTATCAAACCTGCAAAGTTCAACAAAAGTATAAACTAAAATCAAACTGAAAACAATGATCGATTTGTTATTTGTAATGTAAAATGTTATTCTTTAATTCATGTGTGTAAGTTGGATAATAAAGGGTCGAAACCAAGAATGCTACTCCTAAATTAGGTCAATATAATTTCCAACAATATTTTTAAATCACCAGCTCGCTGCACACATTCTGAAGGCTTCCGTTTTCTGCCAAACTGCAACATCAAGATAAACCAACTTTCGTTATCATTTCTTTGTAACGTAAATGCTTCACAAATACTAACTACTTTAATATATTTAAATACTTATGATTCTTTCATAGGATTCAAATCTTGCTGTTTTAAATTACATATTTGAATAATAAAATTGTTTAGCAACTGGCAATCCCATGATGAATTACCAAACTGAAAATGTGAAGCATAAAGCTTTTATATGGAGGTAACATTGCTTAAATTTTTAATGAACAGCGAAAAGAGGTAACATGATGATCCAGGCATGCCTCTAGTTTGTTACGAAGCAATGCTTACCAATGAAAGACCCTGAGTCTTCAAAATATATTTGAGCTAAATGACAACAGTTTCACCGTTCGTTTTACCATCTTTAGTATCTCCGGTGATAGCGAACTAACTGCTAGACTATGTACCTCTATAATTAGTCAAGGAAACTGATCCCAATCTTTAGGAAGAACATGGTGTTGTGTTTGTTGGTATGCTTCTAGTAAGTGACATCACTGGAGGGAGGTGAGTTGCATCCCTGCAAATAAAAGTGGAAGTCAAATTAGTGTAAGCGTTTGCACAAATCAGTAAATCGTACAAATCTATCAATATTAGCATTTATCACTCATTAACTTGCTAGAGTTAAGTATTCCATCAATATTCGCGTTTTTGTCTCTCCTCGAGACAATCGCTTGTTTGGTTTGGCGTTAATGAAGTCTATTTCTCAAAAAAAAAAAAAAAAAGTTAAGTATTCTAATAGTCCAGGCATCACAAAAAGCAAATCACATATTATTGGAACTTAAACCTGTTCCAGGCACAAACGAAATGCTAGATCCACAAATAAACCCTAAAATCGACTAAAAAAACCCTAATCCAACCAATAGTTATAAATGCCGATTGTACCTTATGATCACTTTAGTTTTGTCTCCATCTCTCGATTCCATCTATGAAACTTGCATCGGCCCACGACTGCATAAAAAATCAATTTATGAATGACGGCGAAGGCATAAATGAAAGCGAAGGCAACAATCCGTGATGGTAACAGTGGTCGTGTACCTTCGCAGTTCGGATCTTACCATAGCCTTTCATTGCAAACTCCCGTGAAATGAAAGCCCTATTTGATGTTTTTGATCACCATCATTGTCTGTTTGTCTTCTTCAAAGGGGGTTTGGGTGGATGTGATGGTGGTTTAAAATGTCGTGAGTGGCGGAGAAAGATGAGGGATTGGGTTATTCGCGGTCGTTGAAGAGGTGTTGCGTTGTTACTTTCTCTCTCTAAAGAGAGTGAAATATGTATATAGAAGTGTTGGGGACACCTGTGTTGAATTGGGGATGAGGCTACCTAAATGAGAACACGTGTACACGAAAAACTGGGTAAAAAAAACAAAAGCAGTGCTCGAACCCGTGTAGTGTTAAACACAAGATGACAGAACAACCACTGAGCCAGGAGTACTTAAGCAAACTTTAAACGCACAACAGAATATATAAAGGCATAAAAAAGGGGAAAAAGCACTGTTCAAATCAGTTGTACTTTTAATAGTATATAATCGGGACTATAATTGACGGTATAAAATTGATTAACCACCATTTTACCTCCTACTTATAACATATATTGAATCAAAATATCTAATTCAAAATCACTTCTCAGATATGACTACCAAATGCTTTAAAGAAGTCCCTATACCCTAATCTCAACAACTTACAAGACTTTCCATGGTCGCTAATTAATCTTAAACCTTAAACATGTTATAAAACAAAAACCTCGTAACCCGAATTTCTAACTTTTGAAACATAGAGCACTCACACTCACAACATGTCCTGCATATTTTACTGAGTGGGTTCTACATATTTTAAAAAATGGTTGAAAGTGGCTATGAGTGGAGGACAAAAAAATAATATTTTTCATCTATATATTTAGGATGGCACTTTTCCCCTCATTTATTTTTTAGTATCTTTTTAAAGTGGTTAGTGAAAGTATTAGAGAGAAATAAGGTACTGATAAATGTATAAAAATATTATTTAATTAAAAAAACATTATTTTTAGTGTAATTTAACAGATTGGGATGAGAAACCTAATGTTAGAGCATTCACAATAGCTTCTCCATACCCATCCACATGTTACACTTAAAATCACTACATTTTGTTTCTTTTGTTCAATTAAATAATAGTTCTTTATACATTTATCACTACTTTTTCTTTGTCCTCCACTAACAACCACTTTCACGAAAATTAAAAAATAAAATAGTAAAATCATGTTCCCTTAGACATTAAAAAGTTCTCCTAAATATACCAATGAAGAGAAGTTTCCCCAACTTCTTCACTCAAACTATTCACCGTCATATCCTAAAATATGAGATATTCATTAAAAAATACGGGTAACCAAATACTTTTACTTAACAAAATGAGTTAATTGCTAATTTAGTCTCTAAGGTTTGTCAAAAATTGTCACTTTCATCTAAATCTTTTTTTTTGTCATTTTAGTCCATGTGGTTTCATTTTTTTGTCATTTTAGTCCCTGTGGAAACAAGATTTGTATGAAAGTGACAATTTTTGACAAACCTCAGGGACTTAAATGACAAAAAATGAAACCACAAGGACTAAATTGACAAAAAAAAGATTTTAATGAAAGTAGCAATTTTTGACAAACCTCAAGGACTAAATTGGCAATTAACTCTAACAAAGTACACATTTTACTTGCTTATTATTTTTTTTTTTTTGAAAGAAAAAGAAATGAAAGAAAAAAGAAATTTGAAATAAATTATTTAGCGGAACCCTGCATCAACAACTACTCGGTCACTAAAGTTGTGCTGCCTCTTCGATACAAACGAAGTCACAGCAGCCTCCATCTTTCATCAACACACTTCAGCTTAATAATAATAATAATATTATTAATCCTTGAAATCGATCCATGGCTCAAGTGGTTGCATCAAAGCTGACACACACTTCCTTTGCTTCCCTTAATTCTTCCAACTCTCTTAAACAACCCCAGATTCATAAGATCACACCAACTGGGTTTGCTTCCAAAGCTGTTATTTGTAACGATGAATATGTTAACAACAAACAATCCAGTTGTCTTGTTAACGTTGTTTCAAGGAGGCAAGAGGTTCAGGTTGTTCCTGTTACACCTGAAGATGTTCCTAAGGTGGTTGCTTTTTTTTTTTTTTTTGATTTAGTGTTTGGAAATGATTCATTGTTATTATTTATGTGTTTACTTTTATAATTATATATTTATATGGGTGTTTAGAAATGATTGCATTGTTACTATTTATGTACAAGGACCAAATTATTGGGCTTTTCTGTTTGAATTCACTTTAAAGTTTTTAAAAACTGTAATAACTAATGTAGCAACCGTAGTTGTCAAGGGCGCAAGGCGCTAGCGAGGGCTCGAGATAAGGAAGGTGCATAGCATAAAGATACCGTTTTTTTTACGGTTTTAGACATGTTTTAGGTTTGTTTACGCTGGTTGGTTCCAGGCAGTTTTTGGATGTTTTAGACTGGTTTACTCGGAATTTGTAGAATTGTGTCGGGATTTACATGTCGCAAAAGTGGCTGTATGGCAACAAAGCTTTTTCCTTGCACCCGAAGGGTGTTTGACAACATAGACAACAACGATTTGCAGGATTCAGGCATCGTCCTGAATTTTAAAAACTTGAACAAAATTTAAGCGCAAGTAGACAAATAATTTGAATGAAGAGAATATACAAGAATGGACTGTTTTGGCTGGGGTTTCTCGTTTGCTTGATTTGCTACGCTTCGTTTTAGGCTACATGTTGCTCCGAATGTGTAGCTGCGGCATATTTGACGAATATTTGCAAATGATCGCATTATTTTATTTATATGTTTACGTTTATTGGTATCTGATTGTAATATCCTTTTAGAAGTTATTCTTTGTATAAAAAGTATTATTTACTAATTATTGTCCTGTTTCTCTCCTTTCAATTCTATCAAGCCACTTGTTAACCGAGGCTAATTTTGTTTGCGTGATCAGATTGCAGAACAAGATTATGATACGCCGGAAGTTTTGCAGCAGGGTGACAGATCAGTAAGCATGTGGTCGAGACCGTTGGTGAAGCGCAAGACAAAAATTGTTTGCACAATAGGTCCATCCACAAACACCAAGGAAATGATATGGAAACTGGCCGAGGCTGGGATGAACGTGGCGAGGTTAAACATGTCCCATGGAGATCATGCATCCCATCAGCAAGTTATTGACCTTGTTAAGGAATACAACGCTCAATCTAAAGATAATGTTATTGCAATTATGCTGGACACAAAGGTAGGCTTCATTGTTTGAATTGCTTTTGTTTTTATTATTTGTTTAAGCTTATAAAAGAAATTGTTAATATTTTTATGACAGGGTCCTGAAGTCAGGAGCGGAGACTTGCCGCAGCCTGTTAATTTAGTAAGTGGCCAAGAATTCACTTTCACAATAAAAAGAGGGGTTGGTACATCAGAGTGTGTAAGTGTTAACTATGATGATTTTTGTGAATGATGTGGAAGCCGGTGACATGCTTCTGGTTGATGGTATGTTATAATAACCTTTTATTCCATATCTGAGTATTTTATATTTGACTCTTTTGAATTATCGATACAAATAGATGTGATCAGGCCTTGTAACTTGAAATTTTTGTGATATTTTGTAAACTTCTGTGTACCTTTAGGTGGTATGATGTCATTGTTGGTGAAATCCAAGACCGAAGATTCGGTAAAGTGTGAAGTTGTAGATGGCGGAGAGCTCAAATCGAGACGTCACTTGAATGTTAGAGGAAAAAGTGCAACTTTGCCATCTATAACTGGTTCGACTCAACAATTTAAATTTTTATTACGACTGCAAGTCACTTTTTATAGAGTTCTAAACTTTTGGTTTTTAAAATGGACATAATCATGTATACGCTTCTGCAACAGAAAAGGATTGGGATGACATCAAATTTGGAGTGGACAATGAAGTTGATTTCTATGCTGTCTCGTTTGTCAAAGATGCAGAAGTTATACATGAGTTAAAGAATTACCTCAAAAGTAAGGATATCAATACCAATACTTAGGAATCACATGCATGATACATGTGATTATAAATAAAAATATAACTACCAGATTTTATCAGCTTTAACTTGACCGTGATCTTGTCACTCTTTTGGCAGGCTGTGGTGCAAATATCCAAGTAATTCCAAAAATTGAAAGTGCAGACTCTATACCGAACTTACATTCCATTATCACAGCGTCAGATGGGGTAAATATGTTTTTAGTTAATTATACATTTTGGTATTTTGTTGACTGGATAAAGATTGCAAGGCTGTTCAAATCCTTCAATTATTGCCTATTTAATTTGACTTCTCTTGTGGAAGTTATTTTTCTGAGTTTATGTTTTGGCGATGAAGCCTATAATTGTGTCGCTTATGTGGGGTGTTTGAGTTTGTCTCTTGAAATGGATTATTAGGTTATTACAACTTGCAGTCACTATAATCACCTTTCATTATTCAGTTTTGGATAATGAGTTCCATACTAGTTGCAACAAAGCGAGAATTAAAGGGGTGAAATGCGCTTTGAATTTTGACCACGTCGCTTTTGTGCGCTTCGCGCTTTTTAAAACCAAGCCCTTTTCTTCGCATGGATTCTTTTTGGTCATTTTATTTATGTATTAGTTTCATGAAGGCTATAGTTTCTCGAACTCACATTTGATTGATTATCTGATTCTTACAACTTCCAACAACATTATAACATCCAACGACAATCACCTAATACCCGTTATGTTACAAATGGTTATAAAATATTGTTTATTCAGAATTAAATAAATCACTTTTAAAACACACATCTAAACACCCTGTAAAAAAACATTGTTTCTGTTCTTGTTTTTTGCTCAACTCGTGTTTGTCACTACTCCATTGTAACGTTGCTGCTTCACTTCACTTTTATCAGGCAATGGTTGCTCGAGGAGATCTCGGTGCAGAGCTGCCAATTGAAGAGGTTCCATTGTTGCAGGTAGATATTGTTTTCCTTTTTCCTTTTGTGATTGATATATTTGTTAAAGAAGACCATTATTAAGTTTATGCATTAATATTGGTCAACCATCCTAAACGTAATTAACTTGACCAGGAAGAGATCATCAGAACATGCAGGAGTATGGGAAAAGCAGTAATAGTTGCAACAAACATGCTTGAAAGCATGATAGTTCATCCAACTCCAACCAGAGCAGAGGTATCCGACATTGCTATTGCTGTTAGAGAGGGTGCTGATGCAGTTATGCTCTCTGGAGAAACCGCTCACGGGAAGTAAGACTTTGCCTTTTCTCAATGTTTCTCACTGATTTAATTTAATCTGGGTCCCTACGCAAACTCATGCTGTAGAGCAGTGGTGTCACGGGACACTAAACAATGCAATACTAGATATAGATTATCGAGATATAGTGTAGAAAAATAATTAGGTTTCTACTTATGACAGATGGTTCTGGTTAGAGGTGGCAGTTTTCTCTGATTCTTTTATAAATATGTTGATTTGGGTTGTATTTATAGCATAAAAATAAATGAGGAAATGGGTCAAATCTGTCGAAAACTCTCAAAAGTGTGATTTTAGTACATAAAACCTCTTAAATAATTTTATTAAAGAAGTAAACTTTTTTTTACGTATATAATATTCTATTATATATTGAGACACTAATTTCTTATAGAAGGCAGTATTTCCTCTAATGTTGGACATAAGGCGTTCCTCAGTCAACCTGACCCGACCCAACCCAACTTCGACCATACAAAAAAGTACCCGCTTGACCGGTTACAAAAAGGTCCTGAGTCCTAACGTGATCTCATGCGTATGTAGGTTTCCTTTGAAAGCTGTTAAAGTAATGCACACAGTGTCATTGCGAACTGAAGCAAGCATAACGGGTAGTGTCACGCCCGCTAATCTTGGTCAGGCCTTTAAGGTTGGTGTATATGCCATTTTCAGATATTTTTTAATCTTATTTTATGTTTACAAAGTGGTTGTTTTGTTCAGAACCATATGAGTGAAATGTTTGCCTATCATGCCACATCAATGTCCAACACTCTTGGAACCTCCCTTGTTGTCTTTACTAGAACTGGTTTCATGGCTATTCTATTGAGTCACTATCGACCCACTGGCACCATCTTCGCCTTCACAAATCAGTAAGCCCGTAGTAAAGCTTTTAAACTTTTATCATTTTTCTTGGAGAAAATGTTGTTTGAATTTAATATACTTGTGATGCAGGAAACGGGTGCAACAGAAGCTAGCTTTGTATCAAGGAGTTTGCCCCATCTATATGGAGTTCTCTAATGATGCCGACGAGACCTTTGAAAAGGCTCTCGGCACCTTGAAGGTGAGAGCCTGTCCAATTATTTATTTATTTTTTGTTAGTGCTTTTTTTTAACCAGAACATTTCATTTCCAATTATTTATTTATTAAGTAGAGAGCCACGAGGACCACTTAAGCACTTGTACGTTGTGCAAGTCAGATATAGTGGGAGAGAAATAGAGAACCACGAGGACCAAATAACCTTTTTCTGTATCACAGTTAAAGCAATAAGTACGATGTTGATGTGGTTCTCAGTTCTACATTGAACAGCCGTCTAGAGATAGAAACATAAATCAGGTTGACCCGTTGATAAAAAAAAATGGGTACAAATTGCCACGTCTATCATTAAACTTGAAAAACGCATCAGTTCCTTAAAGCATTACAATTTATTTATTTATTTTATTGCATGTGCAGAAACAAGGGATGGTAAAAGAAGGTGAGGAGGTAGCTCTTGTTCAGAGCGGCAGGCAGCCGATCTGGCGGTTCCAATCCACACATAATATTCAGGTCAGGAAGGTGTAAACACAAAAGCTGAGTAAAGCAAGATTTATGGTTTACACATGACATGAGATGGTTTTTCAGTAATTTCATTATCAAACTTATTTTTCTTTATTGATTTTTTTCATGTATCATGTATGCAAAGAACCTTAATTATTCTCCATGATTGAATATGTATCAAATAACAAAGTCTGTTGTTAACAACTAGGGTCATGTTTGCAAGACTTGTATCGTCTCTATCACCGACCACAGTTTTAGGAGCGTATAATGTATAATTAATGCATTTTTTTTTAATATTATTTTTATCTCTACAAGAGTAGGATTAGAAATTTGTAATTTTTGCTACACACTTGACTTGAAAGAATGAAAAGGAAAGGTTGGATTCTAAACCAGATTATCAGTGTGGTTCGGCATTTTGGAATCCGGTTTGGACCTGAACCGAAATGTAGGATTGAAATCGGTTTGAGAACTCTTCTGTTGACATAGGTTAAAACCGAAACGAAGCGCGATTGAGTTGGTTTCAGTTCAAACAGGTTTTAAACTCAACCGGTCATTTTTCCTTTATAAACCGATTTTAAACCAAACCTGTTCGAGCCTAAACTGATTCCTGTTTCATTCGTAGGAGCTTTGTAGGATATTTTTTTTTTGTGAGAGGGAGAGGATAGAGAAAGCCTAGTTTGCGGGTAGGGATGACAATGATACAGGTTTGGGATGGTTTTAGGCAATTCAACTCCAAACCCGATTGTATAAACTTGTCCTAACCCGTGTCAAAACCCGTCGGGTGTCTACTAGGTAATTACATGTTAGGTATCGAGTGAACTCGTATTTAAAAAATTACCCGTTGAGTATACCTGACCTAAAACCTATCAGGTATCTACTGGGCAACTACAAACCAATTACATTAGCATTGTTACTATAAAAATATATCAAAGAAAATAGATACATCATATATCTACATATTTAAAAGAAGAATGAAAGAAATATATCAGGTATATAATCTGGTAAATGAGTGCACTTTATTGGGTAATCGGTTGGGTAAATAGTAATATTCCCAAATCCAAAACCCATCTCGAACCCGAGAAAAAAAATTAAAACTATTCCCAAACTCTATTACTTGACTCCAAACTCGTCCCAAATGTGTCGAGTTTCGGGTTTACTCTTTTAACGCCATTTTCACCCATCCATTATGTATGGTCTAACCAGAGGTAAAAAAATTGACCAATTTACATTGATTTAAAGTTTTGAGTTATGTTTTTTACCTCAAAGAAATTAACATATAATAAGAGATTAGCTTAAACGATGGTAAGTCCCTTTCAATGTATTACTTTTACTGCACAAATCTTTACTACAAGTTTCTGTTCTACTGGTTGATAAATGCTGTCCGTTGTTTTTTACGACTTTCTAAACGACGATGTTGCATAATAAAAATAAAAGTTCGCGGAAGCCACTCCGTTTATTATCAGAGCCAGGTTTCGATCCTGGGACCTGTGGGTTATGGGCCCACCACGCTTCCGCTGCGCCACTCTGATTTGGTGATAGTATTTGCTAATATGTGATATTTATAACAACTTTTCTGAAAAACAAAAGGCTACTTTGTAGAATATGGTTATTGATGTTTAAAAATATGATAGAAACGTATTAAAATTGACACATTTTAAGGGAGATTTAACCAGGGGGTGTGCACGGTTTAAAACTGAACCGAAAGTAGGCAGGTCACGATTTCGGTCCAAGATTGAAACCGGTTTGAACCCGGCTTTGTTTATAAAGGCTACTATGCAGGTTCTTGTTTAATTTAATTGATGGGATTGAACCGGACATTATATAGGTAGTCAAGTAGTTTTGGTTTGGGCAAACATTTTGTATGTTGTGGACTAGTTTCTGAGCACCTGTGGATGTAACCAAATATTTCATTTTGATATGACTTTGGCAACATAGCACTCTAACCATGTCTTTTTTGAGTTACGCGATTTTAAGTGTTTCATGATTAAGGAAGGTGTTTTGACACGATAAATATATGGTTATGTTCAGGTTCAACTATTAATGACTATTTGTCAAGAGACTAAGTAATGGTTAGTTTAAGGTAAATATCTCAAGATAACTATTCCATGATCGACCACACTAAAAATTGATAATCAAGATTCAAGGATTTAGTCTACTATACACTGTTGCATGGAGGGCATTGTAAAGCCTACAAGTCAGATTAAGAAGATTTGTATTTTGGTAAATACGCAAATATCATTGTTGGTTCATATCTTCAATGAGACTCACATAACAAAGAGACAACATTATTAATAGAAATATTGACTGTTGCTACAAAACTAGGAAAAAAATGTCATTCTATGAAATATAAAAGGTAATTGGACTTTCTAGTGAAAAAAAAAAAATAGCTTTCCAATGAAACTTATTGTAATTAATCTCTAATTTATATAGAAAAAAACTATTTTAAGTTCGTCTGTGTTCCTTTATGCTTGGTTAACTATGTTAATTTGTGTTCGTTTATGTTTTGTTCAATTTTGTTTATGTGTGTTTTTTAAGTTTGTTGGATTATGTTTGTTTAAGCTTGTTTGTTTATGTTCGTGAACTAATCGTTTAGGTTTAAACGAAAGAACATAAACAAACACAAACATGCTCATTTTGTTAATGAACAAACATGAACATAAAAATGTGTTCGATTATATGTTCGTGTTCATGTTCGGTTAAAGTCAAATGAAAGAACATGAACATGCCCGTTTGTGTTCGTTCGTTTACAAGCGACTATAATGCTACAAAAATAAATGTAAATAAATGAATATCTTTTATAAAGATTTATGAGATAGTTATACACATAGTAATATTTTTAGTGACTATAACCTAGTGGTTTAGTCGCATAGAAGTGTGGTATTTGATTCTCACTTTTTGTGATGTTGGCTTTAAATGGTTATAATCGTAAAGTTATATGGAATTTGAGTGTAAAAATTGCTGTTAAAAGAAAAAAAAAAGCTCCCTTCAAAAATCAAGTTTTAGTGTATTCTGGGTGTTGTTTTTCTTTGATTGTGGTTTGTTCATCG
Source organism: Ambrosia x helenae (assembly GCA_030844895.1). NCBI lineage: Eukaryota > Viridiplantae > Streptophyta > Magnoliopsida > Asterales > Asteraceae > Ambrosia > Ambrosia x helenae. Next base: position 18,097 of record JAUTDX010004188.1, on the reverse strand, counting down.
ATCAACTTGCTGTTTCAATACTTTGTTTTGGTCCATCAAATAAGAAATAATTCTGTTAATTTTTAGTACAGAGAATTAGGATTAGGATCAAATACATAATTATTCAAAAATAGGAAGTCGTATGAAGGGTATTAAACGGACCCTGATTAACTCATTCAAGGGGAATTGGAACCATTTTATCAAATCCTATGGTCTTAGCTTTCAGGTTTTCGTTTTTTTTTTCGATTTTTAGCTTGTTTTTACAATTTGTGTCAAATCATTACGTCTTTTATGTGACATTGTGTCTTTTCCTTATTTTATTTTGTTATTTTTGCGATTCATTGTGTTTTTTTCTCACCATTGTTATAGTTCATGATTAATTGTATTTTTTGTATCATTCTCAACCTCCTCATTTATTTTATACTATTTAAAATAACTTGACCCTAAACATTGAAAATTGAAAATCGTTTATTTAATATTAACTTCTTACGTACTTTAAATCCTTTTTTTAACGGCAAACTTCATTTCATTAATCACCCAAATATATACATCATTCTATGAGCAAGGCACTCTATAGAATTACATATCACCTCTCCTATCAATCCTCTCCAAGATATCAAAAGCTTTACACTTATCCTAATCCCATGTATAGTTCTTTGCTCGTGCTCTTAATCACATAAACGATAACGATTTGATATCCCCCAATAGCCGATCAAGGCTTACTCTACTCCTTTGAAAATTTATCATTTCTTCCTTTCCAAATCGTCCAACATGTAGAGAGAATAATCACTTGCACCGCCTTTTCTTCACTCTACCGAGGCTATTGATCTTATGAATTTCCAAAAGGTCCCTGAACGAGAATGCATAAATGGGTTGAATTTTGCACTAATCGCTGATTTTATTCCATATGTTTGCCGCAATAAAACAAGAGGTAAAAAGGTGGTCGGCCGATTCAGGAGCATCTCCACAGAGGTCACATGTTGTTGGCCGTTCATAATGTTCCTTCTTACCAACCCAGGCTTCGTAGGAAGCCTCTCATGTTCAGCTCTCCATGCAAATAGATTGACCTTTTATGGCACCCACTTGTTCCACACAAACGGATACTAAGGCACCACTTGACTAGATAACATTTTCCGGGCTAGCTGAGGCAACTGAAAAACCATTAACGGAATCTGGGACGCAACACCATTCATCCATCGCATCTGAAAGGTTGCAGCCATGAAAAATCTCCCCACAATCCTGTAATTCTCGATGTTCAGCATTCAAAAGAGGTTCTCTCTTCCAATCCTATCGTCCCACAAGTTGCTCATCAACAACGAAAGTTGTTGTAGCTACCTTGCAGCTTTTATCCTTTTCCAGAGCAAACATATTAGGGAATAGAAACATGAGTAGAACATCCGAACACCAGGAATCAATCCAAACCGAATCAATGTACCGTTTCCCAATTTGCCTCCAATCAAACCTGCCGACTGTATATTAACTTCGTCTAACTCTTTTGCCACTTTAAAGATTGAGTTCCATACCCCGGTATGGATGCTTTGACCGGAAGATAGGACCACGAACGATTGCTACAGTGAATTGCCTCAATCGTCATCCTCCAAAGTTTTGACGGCACCATTTTGAAGCGCCACCACCACTTTAAGAGAAGGCATAAATTTATATGTTTTAGTGTGCCCAACCCAACACCCCCTTTATCCTTCGGGTCGACAACCATTTCCCAACATACCCATGACGTCCCCCTCGTCTCATCGTTACCACCCCAGAAAAAGCGTCTTCGAAGTCTTTCCAACTGCTCCAGGACACCTTTCGGAGCCTTGAAAAGTGATATAACGGAAGGCTATTGAGTACCGACTTTAGAAGGACCATTATGCCCCCATGGATAAATTCCTTGCTTTCCATCTTGATAACCTTGAGTTACAAACTTCAATAACCTCTTTCCAGTGCCTCTCTTGATTCATATTGGCGCCAATAACAACACCAAGGTATTTACACGGTAACGAACCTTCTCGTACATTAATAATCCTTGCAGCCGGTTCCACCATTCCCATCCCACCCCAATTCCATACAAGTTCGACTTTTGGTGATTAACTTTTAGGCCTGAGATTAAGTGGAAACATCTCAATAGCCGAGCCACATGGATCAAATTTTGCTCGTCCCATTCACTCATTATCGCCACATCATCCGCAAACATAAGATGGGTAATAACTGGCCCATGATTAGGCAAGCTAATACCTTTGATAGAGCCCATTGATTTGGCTTTCGTGAGTAAACATGACAATGCTTCCATTGCTAATATAAAGATAAAAAGAGATAGGGGATCCCCTTGTCGGACTCCTATAATGCACTGGAACTCCCAAGTCGGTGAGTCGTTTAGGAGCACCGAGGCTCAAGACAATTCCAATATCCCGAACACCCACATCCTCCATCTAGAAGGAAATCCCATTTGTTGTAGTACCCCTTCAATTAATGTCCAATTAATGCTATCATAGGCTTTTTCCAAATCCACTTTAAGTAGGAAACTTTGTTTCTTAAGTTTCTTCGCCATTAGATGATTTCGTTTAAGATTAGGGGACCGTCAAGAATGCTACGCCTAGCAATGAAACCAAACTGGTTCTCAGAGACCAATTGAGCGACTACTGATTTGACCCGATTTGTGAGTATCTTTGAGATAATTTTGGCAATACTACCCACCAGGCTAATCGGTCTAAATTCATTTAACGAAAGCGGGTTCAGGTTTTTGGGGATATGAACAATGAAAGATGATGAGTAGCCTCAACTAATTCTTCAAGACTCGAAGAAGTCTTCCATTACCTTGAATACATCATCTTTGAGTAAATTCCAAAAATGCTTAAAAAAGCAAAATTGAAGCCATCCGGCCTGGAGCTTTATCATCTCCGCACTCGCATACCGTATCTTTAATTTCCTGCACAGAAAATCAGTCAATTAAGCTTGCATCCGTCCCTTCGGACAACCTTCGAATGTTAGGGCAAACGAATGTAGGCGTGGATTATGCGGATTCCTTATACTTGCTTGCAAAAAGCTTTCGAGCCTCCATCTTCATTTTGTTTGGATCACAACACCAATCGTCATTAACCATGAACCAATTAATTCGTTTGCTGTTATTATTATGGTTGACGATACCATGGAAGAAGCTTGAATTCTCGTCCCCTTCAATTGCCCATTTCAATCTCGAACGTTGCTTTAAGTCATTTGCCTCGTCGGCTATGATCACCTCTCCTTCTTTTTTGAAATTCACCCAACTAGATCTTTCTTCTTCTGAAAGTGTTTATGCCAAATCATCAAGATTGGCCATCTTCTTTTCCGCTTCTGATAGTCTATGTTTTCTTTTCTCCCTTTCAACTACAACCCACTTCTTCATAGCATTTTTAATACTCTTTAATTTGGCAGCTAGTATCTCATCGCTTCTCCCAGAAAAGGTTTGTCCGTCTAATGCACCATTGACAACTTCTTCAAAACCTGGACAAGACAACCAGGCTTTAAAGAAGCGAAAGGTAGGGGCACCGAAATTAAGTGATTCCGTATTGAGAATGATTGGACAGTGGTCCGAATCCCTCCACGACCATGCCATAACAGTCGAGTCCGGCCATTTATCCCAAAAACTTTGATTGACCAGAAAGCGGTCTAATTTGCTCAGTTTCGCACTATCATCTGAGATTCTTGTAAACTTTTTACCACCCATAGGAAATTCTAGCAGGCCGTTTTCTTCGATGAACTCATTGAAAGCCTCAGCACTAGCAGGATTGAACTCCGAGTTCATTCTTTCTTCCTGTGTTCTAACAGAATTAAAGTCCCCCATAATGACCCACAACCCTGGTTTATTTTCAACCTGACTTGTTAAGGCGTTACACACATCTTTCTTGGCTCCAAGGCCCTATGGAGCATAAACATTTGCAAAATGAACAATGCCGGTTACTTGGGGGATTGTACCTGAAACTATCAAGAAGTTTCTATGTTTGACCAATTGGAGGTATTTGAAGGTGCCTGGATCCCACAACGAGATTAAGCCCCCATAAGTCCCTTCGGAATTCAGCCAGTCTTACATGTAACAACCCAGAGTGGACCCTAAAAATTTTTCGCGTGTTATTATTAATATCGTGTAATAAAAGTAACCCAAAACCAATATTGAGCGAGACGGTTATGTCTGAAACTAAAAATCGAACCAATGTATATAATATTTACTTGATAAAACACTTCACGAGACCGAACAAATACCATTAACGAACCCATCCCGAGATTAAATGATTAGTCATCCCTTTATTAATTACACCCGTCACCACCTAAAGCTTCCCACCTACCTTCCCTTATTTTCCTTCTAACACCTAACATCTACTACACACACTCACCTACCTGCTTATAAACCTCACGTACACACACACCACTCACCCTCTTGATCTTCTCCAACACAAACACATAAACTTATCCCTTTCTTAACCCCCTCACACACTGTTGATAAACATTAGGGAGAGAAAGTTGAAGAGAGTGAGAGAGGGGCGGCGAGAACAAAACAGAGGAGACCCAAGGGTCTCCGGTGTCCGGCGGAGCTCCAGCCGTCCCACCACCAAACAACAAACCCTTTCCACCCGTTCACCCTATACGAAAGCTAGAGAGAAGGTAACGGAGAGAAGACCGGTGGTGCACAGCGGTGCCGAAGCCACCACCACCACACTACCAGTGAACAAGGTACAACCTCCAACAAACCCCTCACTTCTTTTGATAGTATTATGAGATGGTGGTGGTGTTAATTGAGGATACTGCCGAAGGTGGTGGTGTTGGTTAACGATGGTACACAGTAGCCAGAGGGAATTCTGTGAATTGGGGAAGATGTGGAACATTTGGGTTTTTGGTCAAACCTTGGTCAACAGAAGTCAACCGAGGTCAAAAGAATGGTCAACTGAGTTAACTGGAGTTAACACGAACTAAGAACCGGAATGTGAGGTATAACCGAACACGAACCTTGTTAAATATAAACATTGATATTATAATTACATACAATTTACGTGTGGGACTAGGCGAGCTTATAATGGACCAAGGCCAAACCGTAAGCTAAATCAGACATTAGTTGAAAACCTTGAACTTGACATGGGGAATAAGATAATACAACTTATGGATTATGCTTTGACATCGACACACCATAGACTTGGAATGAAGGAATGAGACCTCGATGCCCATGACTTGAATGGATAGATAAACGACACAACATAGGACACTTAGAGCCTTAAGACATTTTTATTAATGACACGAACATTTGAATATTGACTTGAATATTGGATTCTTAAGTTATGGACTCACAAGTTTATGCGAACCAAAACAATATATTAAGACACATAATAACTTGGACACTTTGGACTAAATATACGAATCGGACAAAGCCATGAGTAACAACCTAGAACCAACATTAATCGGTGATACTATGGACTAAAATGAGCATAACTAATTCGAATAAATTCAACAAAGATATATGACATGGACAATTGAATAAGACTATATATACATATACAAGTAAAGATATGATTACAATATAGGATATAAATGATTAGTTGGAATGTTTAGGAATGTGAGAACTACTAAGCAAAGAGACACATATTGGACGCTGGTGGCATTAATAATAAACTATTACACGCAATATATAAGCTAGACAAGAATAGTAGGAATTGGACACCAGAATAAGAAACCCAACGCTTAGTATTATTTAGAGATACCGTTGTTCAAATAACTCTAAACTTGTGAATAGAAACCATACGCTCGAGCTCGTCCCACACGTGTAACCATTATAAATAAAACCAAACAACTAATGAAGTGTGTCAACATAGGGCCCAACCAGGAGAATATCAGAAAGCGATACCAAGCACCCCGTTTTATACTTTATGCTATGCTACCAGGTGAGTTTCGTGAACTCCCCTCTTTTTAATTTTAACTGCTTTGGGTGACGCATGCTTCCATTTATTTGATAACTTATGGTGTTAGTTTATAAGCGTGTTTACCATCTGCATGATTACCATACCAGGCCCTCATTAACTCTAGGATATAGCCGACTTAATATATGGGTAGTACTACTTGAGGAATCCCTCACGCACAGTGGTCCGGCCTTACACGAAACCCCCACTGAGACCGACGGGTCGTTGCGGCATATATTTTGCCATGGGAACCTAGGTTGCAGAGCATAGGTTAGAACCTATAACAATAACGGGTATAGCTTCTACCGTTACATCTAGGCATGGTTAGGCATGACACTAGATGCAGGGTTGAGTGGCCAGCTTATATTACTGTAACGCCATAACAAAAACCAGTAAACTTGTTGATTACTAAAACCATTTGATAAACTAAACTTCGGGCGCCTCGTTAACCAAACACACGAACTCACCAACATTATTGTTGACCCAAACTATTTTAAGCATGTGTTCAGGTACCTGCTCTGGAGATACAAGGAATATACAGTACGACTCGGAGTCACACCGACGGACGAACCAGACGAACAAACAAGAAACCATAGAAACCACCCGAACATGTATGATAGGAGATTCGATATACGAATGTATTATGTAAACAAATTATATAAATAAAAGATAGTTATTTTTATACTGCTTCCGCTGTTGCTTGCATTACTTGAATGTTATATCAATCTGTGATTTCGTCCAAGCCCTCCCGGTCGGGATGTGACATTACATCACTGGTTTATTGCCCCATAGTTTACTTACTTGAATCTTTGACCCATCAGCCTTCATTGTTTCTTGAATCGCCACAAAGGTTGCCCTCTACCTCCTGATTACTTCCTTTATGGTGAGTATTTTGGGATCCTCTCCAATCCCTCTTATGTTATAAGATAAAATAATCGTTGGTCCACATTTATTCACCTTTTCCCTAATTGCATCAGCAATAACGTCTTCAAAGCCATTCAGATTGATTCCTAATGCTTCCCTAAATTCCACCGTGTTAGTAATTTCATTCCCAACCAGATCTAAATGAGATACAGTTGGAATATCCTCGTTCTGGACCTGGGTATAAAAAATGCAAGATGGAAATTGCACTTCTGATGTTCTATTGGTAACAGGGGATCTCCGGTGCCGGACACCACTCATGTTGGAATGATTAGGGGATTTTGGATTGGAGGAGGATGGGATGTATTTAGCCAAACCTTTAATGAATGCCTCTTTCATAGCAACTGGAGAGGATTTCAAATCCAGAACATCTGGGTTGACCCAGTTATTGTTATTATTATTATTATTATTATTATGCCATTCAGATTGATTCCTAATGCTTCCCTAAATTCCACCGTGTTAGTAATTTCATTCCCAACCAGATCTAAATGAGATACAGTTGGAATATCCTCGTTCTGGACCTGGGTATAAAAAATGCAAGATGGAAATTGCACTTCTGATGTTCTATTGGTAACAGGGATCTCCGGTGCCGGACACCACTCATGTTGGAATGATTAGGGGATTTTGGATTGGAGGAGGATGGGATGTATTTAGCCAAACCTTTAATGAATGCCTCTTTCATAGCAACTGGAGAGGATTTCAAATCCAGAACATCTGGGTTGACCCAGTTATTGTTTATTATTATTATTATTATTATTATTATTATTATTATTATTATTATTATTATTATTAAGCCCATTATCTAGCCCATCATAGCACATGTGTTCACTTTTGGGCCTTTTCTTTGAAGGTAGGTCCAAAAGGTTAGTTTCCATGGTCCCACCACTACCTTTCATGACCTATTGAGTTGGCCGAATACTATTTGTTTTAACCGATGCACCTTTTTCAATACTAGCCCTGTTCCCATGCACGACTCATGTCTCCCCCATGTAAGAAATCATCCCTACCTGTTCCACTTCCTTTTGGACGTTTAGAGTTCCGACAACCTCCATCTCTGGTTGGGATTTCACCCTCTTCCATCTCCTTATTATGGTCGTCCTCATCCATGAGATTGTGATAGGATTCCTCTTCAACGAAAAACTCACCTGAGTCCAGATCCAGTTTGAATGAATTAGTCACCGAGGACTTGACAAAATCCGGGCACCAATCTTCATCAACCTCAGAGACCAAGACCCTGAATTTAACACCCAGAAAATTTACCTCCACCGTTTGTTCAATTTTCTTCCCGTCTTATATAAGAATGGCGAGGTTTTCCGACGACAAATTCCCATCCTTCGATGAGGCTGAGGAACCATACACGATTGTACCAAAGTGTTGACCAATCTCATTGATAACTCTTTTATCACATAGGTTAATCGGGACTCCCCTGATTTTCATCCAAGCAACTTTAATGTATTCCAAGTCTTGGCCAACCCATTCTTCCAAAGAGGAAAACCATTTAGTCCACAACTCTTGACATACCTTTAAGAAAGCTTGGGCCATGTAGGAACCTTGGAAGGTTAGAATCACCGTTAATCCCACAAAATACTTGAGCATGAATTCGTCTCTAACCTTTGCCGATAATAGTTCTTCCAAACACGGAAGTCTGTTCAGGTCATGAGTGACACCAATCAAAGAACATTTCTTCCATGCGTCTGCAGCTGGGGCTGGATTTGGAGGAAGCCGAACGGATAACTCTAGCTTATTATGTTCGATAACTCCCGTAGTGGCTTCCTTGAAGGATGCCGACCCCCTTGTCTTCCAAAGCTGCTGATTCGGAATGCTTGGCCCCTACTGGTAGTGTGGCAGGGGATTAAGGTTCATCTGCTCCTTTGATCTCTTCAAACTATCTTGTTTCCCAAACTTTGCAACGTTTACCACAATCCTTTGTTTCCCTAGTTGAGTCTTCCCATCATACTGGCCATTTCAGTTCCGTTCGTGACATCCTCGTATCTGTTGGAGGCGAAAAACCTTCCCAACTTGTCTTTTCTCCTTGGTGGATATGCATCCACCATTCTTCCATATTGTTTGAACTCCTTCCATAGATCCTCTAATGAGCACCAACCTGGTAGGTTAGAGACAAAGAAGTTGGTTGTGTTTTCATTTTCAACGTATTGATTTGGATGGTTTGTTGGTTGTTTCCTCTTGCGGCGGCGTGGGAACTCCCAATCTCCTTCTCCTCTTTCTCTCTCCATGATGGACCAAGAGTTTTTGCCTACTTTTAATCCTTCTTAGATGTACTATTTTTTATTAAAATATTTTGGCTAAAACCGAGACATAAATGATTTAAAAGAATGGTAATGTAATGATTAAACCCCTTAAAAATATGTATAGCAAAGCCCTAGAGGCTAATGCTTCTATCCTATTATGTAAAACAATGCTAAATATAGTTAATATTTCCCTCTTATAAATTGAAACTAGGATTGTTAAGTGACGCGCGTTGCGCGCATTGAACCATGGTTTTGTAACTTTTGAATAAATGGGATCAGAATCCCAATATGATCTTTCATATAACAGGAATTTAATTTGAAAATATATGTAGTTATGCATGGCAAAATAACAAAGAGGTTATCACTTATCAAGGGCGCGCGTTGTGCGCCTGTCTTTCTGTTTCCCCTCAAACGCAATCAAATCCACCATAGACCTCTTTAGAGGAAACTCACTAAATCCAAATGTAAAACATAGTTCAAGCCAACATTCAGACGTGTGCTATTTAACCAAAACCAATGTCCGTAAACCTAGTCAAAATAAGATCTACCAATTGAAAAACATCATAGCACTTCCTATCAACACCTAGCCTTCAAAGGCTTCACAAGTGATCAAAAAACACCTACATGATAAAAACCTTCATAAACGATCAAACAACGCCCAAACAGAGGATCACCTGCTCAAAATTTCAAACCAGTGATGTTTCAAGATAACTATGGTTACACAATCTGCAAACAACCAAAACATAAAAATAACAATGTAATATAATGCAAAGTAGAGCGGCATAAACCGAAAGTAAGGACTGTTAATATAATATGCAAAGTAGTTTAAAAAAACATACCTTGCATCGTACTACGTCGCTGGAGATCATGGTCGCCATTTCCAACATTTGGACACGCTTCCTTAAACCCCAGATGCCATTTGCGGCGGCGGTGCTGGCGAAGAACGATTCTCTCTCTTGGAATCCATCATCTCAAAGTAATCAAAACTCCACAACCTAAATGTATAACAATTAATTAAGTTGTTTAAATAAACAGAAAAATAACCAAAACAAAGTATAAAATAAAAAGACTGTAAAGACAACATATAAGAATAGGGACATGAAATTTCTAAGTTCACCATAGATATGAGATAATTAAACGTGTGAATCGTCTGAAGACTTCCTGACAATTTTGCAACAAAATAGAAAAAAAGTTACTAATATGGTTCTAGTGAGAGTAAAATATCACGTAAAGTAATAATGATGAAAGTAGAAACCATATGCAAGCTCTGTGTAGGATATGGTGAGGCCGCTTTGTCACAATCATCTCAAACTTTAGATCTCATTCATCATCATGAATAAATCTGCATGCCTACATTACACAAATTTTAATTTTTTTGATTGATATTAGTTTCCGAATCATCATATAAAACCTTAAAATTAAGTGTTCAAAGCTGCATGATCAAGATCTACATTCATTACCTGCTGAAAGCGAGGCTCGTTAACTCTATCCACTAAACATGTCTATCATAATATTTTTAACTAACAAAAGTTAGTGCAAAGTTTAAAAACACTAATAACTTATGACAAAATCAAGTGAAAGACCATAACAAAATGAAAGTATGCCTCTCACAAAGGGCCGAATCCCTTAGTCGAATAAACTGAATCCCTAGTCCTGGAAAAATAAATAAAAATGTAAGCAGACGATAAACAAATAAATAAATAAAAAAAAACTGAATAAAGCAGATGTTTCGTTAAAGAAGCTTACATCATCAGAGTCCTGTTTCACTTCAACCTTCTCCTCTTTCTTTGCCTCAGCTGCAGCGGCAGCAGGTGCAGCCACAACTGCAACACCGCCACCACCAGATGGAACTGATGCTAACTTCTCCCTGCCGGAAGCAATTAGTTCTGTGATATCTTTACCGTTGACTTCCTTCAATAACAATTCCATTTTATCTTCATCTGCATCAGCTCCAACTGCGGTTTACAACATAAAGATTATTCAAATGTTGCACAAATCACACACATGAATTAACTAAAGTATAAAATTATCACCCCAGATCAAACAAATAGCATAACACGTTTTTTTTAAAACTAAAAATCTAAATAACATGTACTTTATCCATTTGTACATTCAATGAAATATATGTTAATTCAGGATGCGAAATGAGTTGCTTACTCATCACTAAACGTAGCATGTTGGCCTTAAAAGAGCTGGATTTCAGATGATCCCACACCATCTCATGATCAGAACCTGCTCTAAATTTATCCCAATGCAGCGGTTTTAGCTTCGGCTTTACGGTTTTCGCTTCATCAGTTTCTTGATTTTCTGGCATTCTTTCGACCGAAAAAACATAAGCAAAACATAAGGCTGCTGAGTACTTAAACCTTGTCTAGAAAGGTTTAATCAACTCTGGTGAATTCAGCCGATTCACCGTCACCGGAAGCATACTTCCGGCGGATTCACCGGAGGCGGAGGTATTTTCTTCGGAATTAAGTTCTGATCATTCGATGAATTCGACAATCGAGGCGAGGACTCAAAACTATCCTTACTCAACCCCACTTCCGGCGAACAGGTTAACATATCGTTACGGGAACCTACTCTTCTATTTATGCGCATGATTATACATATGGTTTTCTTTTGTTAGGATGTCATTCTTTTTCGAAACATAATTACGACATAAAAAATAAGTGGAATACCAAATATAGTTCATGTTTTGATTTAGAAAAACAATTTCAATAAAGAAATAGATAGATATAACAAACCAGGCTCAGATGGAGACCCTTCCATTATCAATGCCACCAAAAATCCAAAGCGATGCAAATTTAGCAATGATTAAAATAAGGTGAAACATCTTTTACAACCCTTACAAATGCTACAAAAAATGGATTGTGACTCAACATCATTATAATCTCACATTGAAGTTGTGCTTAATATTGAAGCGTGGTGATGCAAATCATGTAGTAACTCTAATGTTGTCGCGATAATCACATCCACATGAACGCAAAGATTAATAAAAACAATCCATTGTAAGGTGGAGTTCCTCTAAAACCTGAAAAAAGCACAGCTTGATGTTACATTTTTACAATATAGCAATAGAATATTATAATTGCAATTTCCTTGGTTCAACTTAGCACCTTTGCAACATAGAATTCTATAACATCCCTCAAATTCCATGATCGCATCCCTCAAATTCCAACAGCAACACAAATAGGGCCAAACATATTGGATCTTAGATGAGTTAGTTTAAGGTTTTTGAAGACAGATTAAATGCAAAACAACCAAGATTAAACATATAGATTCCAGCCTGTAATATTAACTGCAATACTCGCACAATCTTCCCTAATATACTAAACTACTTTCTGCCAACTGAATTTACCGATCATCACAAAAATTATAGAATCATTCAACTCGTTCGGCGATCGGTGTTACAAGCTGGCTATCAATGAATTTGTGAACCGGATGAAGGATGAGTTCAAGGTGTATGCTATTAGGCACAAGGATTCATCTGATTTCAACTCACCTAATCAATCAACATTCTTTAAACATGAAAGTGTGAGTGATGTTGCAGATATGAAAATTGAACACACCTTTTTTATCCAGCATAAACTATCATCGTTGTCGAACACCCAAAAAATTGCATCCCCTCCTACAATAACAATAATAATAATAATAATAATAATAACAACAAAACAATATGACATTCAAAAATTGGCAAAACTTACCACATTGGCATTTAACCAAACACCTGGCGTGCACCGTTTGTGGTCGAGTTTAATAAACTCCATAGAAAAAACTGTAAGAACGGATATCAAAGAAATAATCAAACATCGAAACACATAACCTCGAAACTGAGAAAAAGGGTTCTTACAGGGTAGAAGCGACGAGTGATGAAACCCTTCAATCTCATGCAAAATCCTCAAACGTTGCCATGACAATTAGAGGACAGGGTATGGATTCCTTTGTGTGGGGAGAAAGCAAGACGTAGTAGATTTGGTGAGATCCCAGACGGTGACGGAAGTTAGCGGCGGTGATGGGTGGGGCGAGAAGAAAATCTAGAGGGAGAGAGGGTTGAGACCTTAGAGAAAAAGATATAGTCAGATGAGATGAGCTGGTGGTAAACGTGTACGATGCTCACACAAACAAAATTTGGTCCAATCAGATTGCAACACACATACACAAAACACTGTTTAACTTGAAGACTTGGCCATACAATAACAAAAATAATAAAAACGGCTCTGGGACTCGAACCCAGTCACCTCTTATAACAGAAGAACACCCTAACCAACTGAACTTGAAATGCTTTTATTATCAAACTTAGACCTAACAATATAAATAGAATTAAAAAAATATAAAAAAAGCTGATAATCAACATTAGTGTTCAAATGCACATCATAAATTTTTTTTTTGAACGTTAACTTTCAAAAAAACACACGGGGAAGTCCTCAAAACAAGGACAACACCCGAAAACTACAACATATACAAAGGGCTAATACACCAATCCTCCTAAAGGAGATCATTGAGTTTAGACCTATACCTTAACCACAAAAACGACATAGATTTAACACTACCAACCACAACCGAAACCTTAGGCTCTACACCCCTGAAAGTCTTCTCATTCCTGGCTTTCCAAATCAACAAAAACGTCACCAAGATAATCCCATGCACAATCTTCTTGCCCCACTTACCTCCTGAAGCTTGTTTTGTATAAAAGGAGAAGATCTTTCGTATGAAAAACAAACACTGTATTTAAGCCACACCATTTCCATATGTTAGTCCACACCCCATACGAAAACCCGCAGCCCGAAAAAATGTGATCCGAAGTCTCAGTGGCAGCCTCACACAACTTGCAACGATCATTGGGAATGAACACATTTCTTTTGCTAAGAGCTTCGGCGGTGGGATCCTATTCATTTCAGCCCTCCAAGCGAAAATCTGACATTTCGATGGGAACCAACTAACCCATTTAAACTTAAAAAAATTACCAGTGTCCCTCTGCTTCTTCACAAGTTCTTTAACCTCAGCAACCGAAAAAGATGAGGAGCCAGCCAACTCCCAGGAGTCTTTACCGGCCGATAAATGGGCCTGAATCAACAGATTAGACAATTCAGCCCATTCTTGCACCTCACCCAAGTCCATAGGCCTGGAATAATCAACGGGACACCACATATCATTGGACCTGCAATCCTTAACCAGCCTTCTTTTACTAGCCGAAGCCCGATAAAGAAGAGGAATTTGTGCATCAAGAGAACATCTATTAACCATGTATCCTCCCAGAACCGGATACAACTACCGTCGCCAATTTTCCCTTTCAAAAGCTCTAGAAAAAACTTGTCCCCACATTTAAATCTTTCGCAATTCTTAACGATCACGGACCAAACACCCCCTTTGCCTGAGATACGAGGGAGCCCGGACCACTTACTACTTCCATTGTGACATGCCAAGATAATCATTTCCACATCGTCCCTTCCTCCACACGAAAGCGCCCAGCCCACTTCGATAGTAAAGCATCATTAACATCTTTTAACCGGCTAATACCCAAGCCCCCTTTACTTCTATCCCTAGTCACCTTCTCCCAAGAAACCCAATGGAGCTTGTTTTTTTCACTCGAAGCCGACCAAAGAAACCTTTTCATAAGACTCTCTAGCTTATCAATCACACCAACCGGGGCCTTGTAAAGAGAGAAAAAATAAATAGGAAGGCTTTGTAAAACCGATTTAAGCAAGGTTAGTCTCCCTCCAATAGAAAGGAGATTAGCCTTGCATGGCGATAATCTAGCCTCGAAAACTTCTAACAATTTTCCGCCAACCATTGATTTTATTCATATTTGCCCATACGGACACATCCAAATAATCGAAAAGGGAAGGAACCAACATGGCATCCCACAACCGCAGCCAAAGAGTCAACTTCTTCATTCGTTACACCCGAGCCATAAAGGAACGACTTGTGTATACTAAATTTTAGACCCGAGCAAAGGTGAAAAATCCGGAGAATACTCGCCGCCACCAAGATATTATTGACCGACCAATTTCCCATTAAAAGAGCATCATCGGCGAAAAATAAATGGGACATAACCGGACCATTCTTAGCTAGGGACACCCTTCAAAAACACCTAGCTTGCTAGCTTTGTTGAACAAACAAGTTAAGGCTTCCATAACTATCAAAAAACAAAAACGGCGAAATGGGATCACCTTGACGCAACCCTTTATGACATTGAAACACGAAAGTGGGCGACCCATTAACAAGAACCCGCCGATCTCGCCGAAACAAGAATGCCCTTAATCCACAAACGCCACTTCTCCGGAAAGCCCATTTGATCAAGGATAGACAACAGGAAAGACCAATTGACATTGTCGTACGCCTTCTCGAAATCTATCTTCATAAAGAACACACTTTTAGCCCTCCTTTTGAACCATGAGAGAACTTCATTAGGTACTAGGGGACCATCTAGGATATTTCTATCACTAAGAAGCCCGTTTGATTATCAGAAATGATATACCCGATCACCTTCTTAAGTCTCAAGGACAAGACTTTAGATAAAAGCTTACTAATTATACCACCAACGTTATTGCACATGATAATTAATATAGTGTAATTGTTCTCTTTCAACATAAGACCCACCGTAGTGGTAACTTTACGGGGCACTATTTTACAAAATAAAGTCCCCCACACCGCTACGGGGGGGCTTTATTTTTCAAAAACTGCTTTTGGCGCTATCCAAATAACGCCGACTAATTATTCCCCCACCAATCAAATGATGCCACATCATTCTCTCTCTCTTATTATTTTATTATTTTTTAATTTAAAAAGATAAAATAAAATATTAATAGGGGCTTTATAAATAAAGCTCCACCACTACACCCCTTTTTCACTTTATCTCTCCATGCTGACTCAGCTGCCACGTGAACCAATCAGAGGAATTTTATATATAAAGCCCCTAACTACGCATGGTGGAAAAGATGTGATACCATATAAGCGTACATCCTACAATTCTATACTATATTAATTATAGAACACTTGAATAGTAAGTATTTTTTTATTGTCCCCTGCCTACTTTTAATTGTTTATTTTAATTGGTTTACCTATTGTTTTCTATTGGAACATCATGCTACAATTTAGCTTCTTCTTTTTTATTTAACGAATTATTTGATTATTTTATTAGTATATATATGGTCATTTTTATTGTTGTATTATGAAAGGCCCCTTTTGGCATGTAACTTAGTGCTTACCTATTTATTATTTAAAACACTTGTACTAATTCTTGTCGCTTTTCAGGATCGATGCTTTGGTAAATGGTACCCGGTTCGATACAAATATAGTGCTATCGCGTCCCACGCAACGCGTATGTGTAAACTGCGCCCCGCGGCAACGCGCGGGTAACTACCACTAGTTTCACTTAAAAAAGGACATAAATCAACATATTTAATTCAAAAAGTAAACTACCATTTTGGCAAAATAAATTAAACAAATATATTCTATATTCGATAAAGACAAAAAAAAGTAAAATACTATTTTAGTCAAGTAAATACAAAAAACAAATAAATAATAATGTTAAGTTACTTTTTGTGTTCAATAAATGATACATTTAGTTTTACAATAAAAGTAAACTTCGATTAAAGAGTGTTGAATTCTTCGTTTACACTCCTTCTCCATGTGCTCTTACACTCCAGGTATCCCGCCATCTCTGTAAAACCCTCACCCCATAACAATATTATTATTATTATTATCATTATCAATATTTCTTCTGCTTCTCTAAGTAACCTCTCTCTCTCTCTCTCATACACTGTTACAGTCACTGATTTAGCAGAGGTTTCAACCGTTACATTGTTTGTTTATTGTTCTACAGTGATCGATGAGGTTTTGATGGAGGTTTACAGAGCTAAGGAGTTTAAAATCTGTTTGTTAATCGGTGAGATCATAACTTATATTATGTTTGTGATTTGTGCTTGTTACGGAATCAGGAGACGGTTTGTGTGTGTGGGAGACGTTCAATTGCGTTTCTAAACGCACAAAATCGTAATGATTTCGTTTTTCTTTCGTACAGGAAGATGAAAATGTTAAATGTGTGTTGATTATTTAATTGAAATTAGGTTTGATTAGGTTTATGTGTTTTGAATACACACACACTGTTACATTTGTTGTTGTTTATTGTTCTACGGTGATCGATGATTATTTGAGGTTTTGATGGAGGTTTTAAAGAGTTAAGGAGTTTAAATCTGTTAATTGTTTAGTCAATTAGTTAGATCATAGCTTCTGTTTTTGTTTTGTAATTTCGGTTTTCTGTTTGATTATTTGTGCTTGATACGGATTCAGAAAATGGCTTCTGAGTGTGCAGACTTTTAATTGTTTTCTAAACACACAAAAATGCACCGATTCGCTTTCGTTTGGTGAAGGAACATGAAAATGATTAATGTGTTTTGGTTTTTCATTGAAATAGGTTTGATTAGGTTTATGTGATAAATGTGATCAACTGGCATATAAATTAGGTGTATCGCGTATGTGCATGGAATCAGGAAAACGGCTTTTGATTGTGAGGATCTGCAATTGCATTTCTAAACAAATTAATAAGGGCAGATTTCTGAGTTAAGTTAGGTTTATCAGTTTTATGTTTATGTTTGAAATGCAATTTAGATTACACTGATAATGTGGTGTTATGCTTGTTTATTTTGCTTATTTTTTTTGCTAAATTTCATGTAGATGTGGAAGGTTTTGTAGATTTTGGGAGGAAATGGAGATGATGAAACATGAAGAATAAGTACATTTTTAATTATAGTGGGTCTTGTTATGGGACTGTTTTCACTCTGTTACCACTGAACCTACAGAAGATAAGAAAGTTTACTGGATTTTCATTGAGAAAATTCCGCATTCTCATGTTATTAACTGGAATACGAATACTTCAGCTTGTAGTAACTGGACAGGGGTAACATGTAATCATAATCGTTCAGCGGTCATTGCCCTTCGTTTGCCTGCTGTTAGCCTTGATGGCCTATACCTCCAAACACTCTTAGTCGATTATCATAATCTTCAGATATTAAGTTTGAGGTCCAACGGTTT